>SZWC01000235.1:55789-153415 GCA_023375785.1 Penium margaritaceum | reverse complement strand
TTCCTGGTGTACGCGCAGCGTACCAGTGGTCCGAGACCGCTCAATCTGCATCCCAAGGAACATGTCCACCTCTCCCAAGTCCTTGGACAGAGTGCCAGAAATTTCTTTGTTCCAGCAGCGAGGTGCTTGCTTGAGACCGTACAAGGCCTTGCGTAGGCGACACACTCGGTTTGTACCATCCTCAAACTCTGGGGGCTGTACCATGTAAATCTCTTCCTCGAGCGTCCCATAAAGGAACACGTTATTCACGTCCATTTGGTGTAATTCCCAATTCTGTGGGCCACGACTCCAAACAACACTCTGCTTGTAGGATACTTCCCGACTGGTGCGAAGGTGTCATGAAAGTCTTGTCCGGGGACTTGGGAGAAGCCCTTTGCTGTGAGGCGGGCCTTGTACCACTCTATCGTCCCATCCTTTTTCTTTTTGACTCTAAGCACCCACTTTGCCCCCACAGCTCTTCGCCCAGGTGGTAACTCAACGAGCTCAAAGACCCCATGTGCCGCAAGTGCATCAAGTTCAGCTTGACATGCTTTCTGCCACTCTGCAACATCCGGGCGTCGACGGGCTTCTTGCACTGTAAGAGGGTCCAGTGGAGGTATTGTCCCCCTTTGAGTGACCAGTGCTGTGGCTGCGTCATCCGAGGGGGATCCTATCATGGTTTTGACTTGGCTCATGGCTTCTGCCGCACGAGTTGCCTCAAGAAGGAGCACACGTGCACCGTCGGGGTGATTTGGGTGCATCGTGAGTGCGAGGCCTCGACGAGCGAGAGGAGGTCGCTCTCTGAGGCGGCCACAAGGAGCGCGTGAAAATGGCTCGATTGCGGGGACTCAGACTTGCTCATCTTGGGGAGAGTCTGTAGGTGACAGTGGTAGGTCTGGCAGTTCTTTTGGACCAGGCTCCTCTAGCGCACGCTCAAGGGGGCTTGGGAAGTGGAGCTCTTATTGGCTGAAGGGGATGATCCCAGGTGGGGACTCGGGTCCTTCGCTTGAAGGTGCCTTGGCCCACTCTTTGTCTGCTTCTCCCAACCTTACCGACTCTCCCATGCTCTCATGGCTGTCTGGGTTCAAGGTGTTTCAGATTCCTCTGAGACACTCTCCCCTGTGTTGCGACGGTGCGAGCCGCTATTATCGGACACCTGCCAAGGGACATCAATGAAGGCCGGATCTGCAATGAATGGCCTTGTGACTTCAGTCCATGCCGGCTGAAGTTTTTCTTTTTTGAACCGGGCATACGTGATTTGCTCATAGAAAAAGCCTCACGGCTTTCTACTACCTTCCTGGCCTCAGGGTCCCAAAACCGGTACGCCTTTGACTGGGGTGCCATCCCTAGGAAGACACACATGCGTCCGCGAGGGGATAGCTTCCCGGTGCGTTCGTCTTTCTTGTACCACACGCAGGCCATTGTTCCCCACACCCGTGCAAGCCAAAGGTCTGCTCGAGTTCCATGCCACCTCTCCCACGGAGTTGTTGTAGAGGGCAGGGGACCATGTGGGATTCTGTTCCAAATGCAGGTAAGGTACTTGACAGCCTCACCATAAAATGACGGACTCATGCCAGCCTCACCTAGCTTTGTCCGAACGCCATCACCAATTGTGCGGTTCCAGCGTTCGGCAACCCCATTCTGCTGGGGCGTCTCTGGTGCGGTGAACTGAGTGTCAACGCCCATCGACTTTAGGTACCTCTCTGTTGGACCAAGGTACTCACCTCCGCGATCTGACCTGAAGGTGGCGAGGGTCTGATTGCACTGGCGTTGAGCACATGGCAGCCAGTCACGAATTGCGTCCTCAACATCACTTTTTGCCTGGAGAAGGTAGACCCAGGTGAACCGTGAGTAATCATCGATGAGAGTGAGGATGTACCGCGCTCTCTCACACAGTGACTCCACCGNGCAACCCCATTCTGTTGGGGCGTCTCTGGTGCGGTGAACTGAGTGTCAACGCCCATCGACTTTAGGTACCTCTCTGTTGGACCAAGGTACTCACCTCCGCGATCTGACCTGAAGGTGGCGAGGGTCTGATTGCACTGGCGTTGAGCACATGGCAGCCAGTCACGAATTGCATCCTCAACATCACTTTTTCCCTGGAGAAGGTAGACCCAGGTGAACCGTGAGTAATCATCAATGAGAGTGAGGATGTACCGCGCTCTCTCACACAATGACTCCACCGGGAGAGGACCAAGGACATCCGAGTGGACAAGTTGCAGTGGACGGCTTGACTGACTAAGAGACTCGGGGAAAGGGAGGAGGTGCAACTTCCCTTGGGAACACTCCAAGCAATCAGTACCACAAGGTGCAATAAAGGCTGTTTTGTACAGACCATCGATAAGGAGGGTGCGTAGCATGGCGCGCAGAGCAGAAGTGTTGACATGGCAAAGGCGACGGTACAACAGACGAGTCTGAGCAGGAGACAAGGAGTGAGCGACAAGGACGCGTGCATCAACCGAGTTACAAATTGCAGTGGCCTGCACTCTGTACAAGCCATTCACAATGTTGCCATGCAATACAACACGATGAGCGTCACGCAACATGATGGTACACAAGCCGTCACCGTGAGTGGTATGCATGCCTGATCGGTCGAGAGTGGACGTGGAGAGTAGACTGAGTTGGAGATCAGATACATACAAGATGTTCGTAAATAACACCTCTCCCATGGGCCCTTGAAGTCTCACTGTGCCCACTCCTTGAACCTCAAGTGCTTCCCCAGACCCAGTTCGTATGGAGCGGACAGTGCCCACTGGACCCAGCATGCAGAACCAATCCCTCCGTGGCGTCATGTGATGTGTAGCTCCCGAGTGTACTGCCCATGTCCCATCAGTCTCCCTATCAGTAGCAGTCACCTTGCAGTGTGCAGTCTCTTCCTCGGTGACCAGTGGACGTTCAGCACCCCAGTCCTCTTTCACCCTCTGCATGCTTTCCCTTTGCCAGTGCTCCACCCATGCGCCCTCATCAGCCAAATCATGTGCAGGCTCACAGGCAGCCCCCGCATCCCGCATGCTTAAAACATTCCCACTGCACTCGTGATCAATAGAACTCCCACCTCCCTGGTGGGCCACTTGGACACGAAGCTCTGCCATCTCGGCAACGAGCCTATCGATGATGGCTTGCTGGTTGCGGGCTTGTCCAACATCATGGGCGTCACGAGCGAGCAGGCGCGGTCCCGCAGCGGCTTCACCCTTTGGACCTCCAGCCACTGCTGCTGCTGCTGCGGCTGGTACTGCTCCCAACCAGTCCCATTCCTGCGGCTGTGGTGCTTCTAAGGCGATGGGAGCTGCCTCGGCAACATACATGCGGCCGCCTTGCTGCTGGGGACGAGGTTGCTGCTGCTGCTGCTGCTGCCGCTGCTGCTACTGTTGCTGCTGCCGCTGCTGTTGCTGTTGCTGTTGTTGCTGTTGCTGCTGCTGGCGTCTCTCCCAACGCTCACGTGCAACACGGATACGCTCCGAGAGCCCTGGCTGAGGGGGCAGAGGACAGTGTTTGTGGCGATGGCCTGGTTGCTGGCAGTTGAAGCAGGTCGCCTGTCCAACTCCTCCACCAGCACCAGCAACACGTGCTCCACTACCTTGTCCGCTGCTCCTGCCGCCACCTTGAGGGTGTCTGATAATTGTTATCGGCATGGTGATGACCGCTGACGTGCCTGTCTCTCCATCCCCTGTATAGAAGCGGGCGTCCTTCTCTTTGGCAAGAAGTTGGGCATAGGTCCAGTTCAGGACCTGATGAGAGACACAAAGTTTGCGCTCATGGTCGCACAGCCGATCAAGGAGCACCTCGAACCTGGGGCCTATTGCTGTAATCATGTGTGTTGCAAAGGCCCAGTCATGCATGTTGAGGCGATACTTGCGCAGCTCCTCGTTCAGCAGCATCCCGCGGTTCCAGTAGGATTCCATCGTCTCTCCTTGCCGCATGCGAATGTCGAGCAGCTCTCGTTGCTTGCGCGACCCATCGGCCTGCGAGGAGAAAGTGTAGCTGTTTTTGAGGTAGAGCCATGCCTCACGTGGCACTGCAACCTTGAGTGCGTCTGGGGCGTCATCGTCGTCATCTTCTTCCTCATCGCTGTCACTGTCGCTTCCTTCCACGCTCTCTTCATCCTCCTCAGGGCCGGCGAACCGTTGAAGGGGAAGAATATGCTTGCGGGGAACAATGCGCATGAGGAGGCGGACAGCACGCGCCCCATCCTCTGCTGCATAGGGCTTCTTGGACTTGGGATTGTAGAGGTGCCAAATTTTCTGGTCCTTGGCCCACGCTTTGAAAAGTGCAGCCCACGCCTTGTAGGTGAGATCCTCTGTGAAGCGAGGAACTGCAGCGAGAGGGTTGCTGGGACCAGTGTCGGGTGCATGCCCGGGAGGGTCGAAGACAGACATGATGGGGTTGGAGCAGAGGTGGAATTGGTGACGGAGACTAAGGGCTGAGGCTGGCACTGCGCCACTTGGTAGAGGCACTTCTTGAGGTCAAGGGCACGAGAAGTAGCCGTGGTCGTGGTCAGGGTAGTGGCAGTGGCCTTGGAAGTGGCAGTGGCCTGGGTAGTGGCCGTGGCAGTGGCCGTGGCAGTGGCCGTGGCAGTGGCAGTGGCCTGGGCAGTAGCCGTGGCAGTGGCCGTGGCAGTGGCCGTGGCAGGGGCTGTGGTAGTGGTCGTGGCAGTGGCCTGGGCAGAGACCATGGCAGTGGCCGTGGCAGTGGCCGTGACAGTGGCCGTGGCAGTGGCAGTAGCCTGGGAAGCGGCCGTGGCAGTGGCCTTGGCAGTGGTCAATGCTGCAGCCGCCCACAACCTAGCTCTGATGCCATGAAGAAATGGGAGTGGGAGGCACAGCAAGAGAGAATTCCAGTGGCAAGAGCCCAAGGGTCAATGGTCATTAAGGTAAAAAAGGTATATGAATGAATCCACAGAGAGGGCTTATCTACTCTAAACTAACTAGGCTAGATCCCCTAGTCAAGTTCTCTCACTCAGTCAAGGCTGGTCAAACCTGACCACCTAGTCAAGTCTGGTCAAGTCTTACAGCCTGGTCAAGTCTGACCACCAGGTCAAGCCTTACAACCTGGTCAAGTCTGACCACTAGGTCAATTCTGACCATGGGGCACAGGGTACCATCCTCTCTCACAGACAAAACCATCCTGCAACACTGAGGCCTCCAGAGGGCTTGAACCCAGATCTTCAAGGTCAACCATGGGCTGCATTCACAACTGGGGCATTTCCTTGTGGCGGCACGAGCTCGGCCGCAACCGAACCCGAACTTGGACCATGCGTCCATCAGCCACGCCACACAACCAGTTGCAGGAGGTGACTGCGACATCGCTCAGCGGCGTCCCTGGCCCCGTCCTGTCGCGCATGGACACACATGAGCAGATGGACATATCTCAACAGTGGAAGCATTTGAAGGGCACCCACCAAACCAAGTGGAAGGAGTTGAAGATGCTTGAGGTTGCGTTGAAGCTGACGTCGGCCACCACCGCTGCCATGAACACCGCGAGCCTTGTCGACAGCTCCAACAGCGTTGTCGCCAGGTTATGTGCCGGTGTTGGAATCGTGTTCAACCGCAAGTACTTTTTGTACTTGCTGTGGAAGCATGTTGTGGATAAGAACATCAGTTTTCTCTCCATGGAGTATGTGTGGCTGAAGCGCGCCTTCTTGCATGCCAACCCCCTTGCAGTTCCGCTAGGACGCATGACCATTGCACGCCTCATCCGCCTTGGTGCGGCTGCATACCGCAAGCGCTTGGGCACTATACAGGCGGATGTGAAGAGTGGGGTGTCCTTCACCACAGATGGGTTGCACTCTGATGCTAATGTAAAGTTTTTGGGCATCACTGCCCACTGGATCACAGTCTGGGAGATGCAGAGCATTGCTATCGCCTTTTCATCCATCAGTGAGACCGCAAATGCTGAGAACGTGTTCAGGATGTTTTCCGACTCACTGAAAGAGTGGGGACTGTGGGACAAGCTGTTTTGCCTCACTGTTGACAACGACTCCGTGAATGACTCCATGGTTGACAACTTCCTCATTTTGCAAAATGACAGTTTTGAGAAGCCCAGGCACATCCGATGCATGGGGCATTCAATGAACCAGGCTGTGCAAGACTTGCTTGACAAGAGCTCCCCGCAGGAGCACTTGCGGACTGCGCGTGACATCTGCTCGTTCGTGAACCGCAGTGCCAAGCGTGAGGAGTCACCGGATGCCGCGTGTGCAACCGCCGGTGTGCAGTACCTGCTGTCAGAAGAATGTAGGCACGAGAACAGTAGCAGAGGCAGGCAGAAGCGTTAGGACAAGCAGGAGTACGTCAGCAGAGTGACGTAACCGAGAGCGGTGCGAGGAGTTAGTCGCGGAGGCTGATAGGAGCTGAGACGCAAGGTAGCGGAGGTAGGCTGGTTAAAATGAGAAAGAGTACTGGCGAGGTGAGTGATGGTTAGTGGAGTATGAGAGCTGAGGGAAGGAGCGAGAGTGACGGAGCAAAGCGTTGAGAGGGGCTGGCGAAGACAAGAATGCGAGGAGCGAGCGGAGCGAAGACACGGTGGTGAAGCCGCGGAACCAAGGGGGAACAGGATGAGTAGAACTGTTCTGGTTAGTTTTGGAGGGAATGAACATCCTCCATATGTACTAGACAACCAGAAAGCGGAAGTAGCAACGGCTTCTTCGCTAGCCGGACGCGGATGAATCTTCGTCATCTTGGTCGGTAACGGTCCAGTGGTAACCGTTGGTCCAACCGTTTATCCTCTCCTTCGAGAGGTGATCTAGACCTCTTCCTGATTTATCTGGAGCTTTCTTGCGGCAAGAAGCTGAGTCAGAGAGCACATATTTCTGACAACCTCCCTGAATCTGACTCGCATCTTGTAAGGTTCGTCTCCCTTTGGATATGGTCAGGGTGTGATTTGTACGTGAGTGTTGTCCATGAGCAGTATCCTTGTAACAGTCGCAAACCAGTCGAATGCAAGCCGAAGCTATTATTCGACAGTGTTTTAATCTTGGAGGTTCGTGAGCTGGTGGAGGAATAGGGCACCGGCAAGCATGAAGTAGGTCTCTCCACATTTCACTGAGGGTGCTGTTGCATTTGCGAATGAGTGGATGGAAGATGGGGACTGCAATACTGAGTAGTGCTTCCCGAATTTCTTCTTCCACAAAGGGCACCATTGTGGAGTGAAAGTTTGCAAGGAAGCGTCCTCCTCCTTTGTAGAGAGGATAGTGTTGAAGGGTATAAGAGATTGGGATGCCCTCAATGTAGCAGAGGTGAAAGAGATTGCAGAAGTATTGCAACCACTGCACGATGTTTGTTGTACCTCTGACAGCGAGGGTCAGATTCTTACATTGCGTGAGAAAGTGACGAGGGCAGGATGAGAAGTTGACTGGTCCATAGATGCTGGTGGTGGTATTGATGAGAGGTCGGGATGCTGGAAGAGGGGGCCTTTTGGCGATGATTATGATGATGCAGGTGGAATTTCTTGTGCGCTTGCTGAAGCTTTTCATCGTGTGCGCAGGTCGTCGTGAAATGGGCGATGTGACCGGGCGGATCCGTGTCTCGAGCTGATGACGGAAATCATTTGATGGGAGAAAGCGTTTGATGATGGAGTGGGCACAGGGGCGAAACCACGTGCGCGAAGTAGGGGAGTAAGATGCGGCAAGGGGAAGGGAGGAGCCAACGCGTCGTGAGAAATCTGCTACTGGCGTGGGTGCAGGCTGCTGCGGAAGACGGGCAGCTAGCTCATGCAGATCCTAGTGCCGTTCGCATATGCTGATAATTACTGATGAAATGGAAGCTGATGGCGATGGCAGAGTGGGCACAGGGGCGAACCGCGTGCGCTGAGGAAGTTTCAGCGTGGGCGCAGGTTGTCGCGGAAAAAGGCGATGCGACCGGGCGGATCCATGTGCCAAGCTGAAAGCGATGCGGAAGCGGAGGAAACGATTAGATGGATGAGTGGGCGCAGGGGCGAAACCACGTGCGCGACAGACTGATGTTGATGCGGATGATTGATGCGAAGGTGGAGTGGAGGATGCTGATGATGGAGAGGCGAAACAACAGAAGATGACAATGAGATGAGACAGGCGGCTGATGGAGTTGGAATGATGATGGCAGGAAAGACTCATCGAAGGGGATGATGCGAAAAGTGGAGGCTGAGACGCGACGCGATGGGGAGGTAGAATGATGCAACCAATTCTTATACTTTCAGGAGAGTGACAGCTTGTTCCCCAGTTGGCTCGGAGATGGGAGCAGGAAGACTGGTGGTGTCTGATATCCGGTCAGCCGGAAGAGGTTGGTTGCGGCAGAGCGAGTCAAGCAGCGGGCAGAGGCACTAGTCCGCTGATGTCAGGAGAGTGACGGCTTGTTCCCCAGTTGGCTCGGAGATGGAGGCAGAAAGACTGGTGGTGTCCGATATCTTGCCAGCGGTAGTTTTGGCTGGAGCTATCGAGGAGGCGAGAAGGCAACGCGGGAGGGCAGCTCGGAGGATGTTGGGGATGGAGAGATGGCGATGGGGCATAGGAGACTGGAGCGAGGAGGAGGAGGAGGGATGATGGATGAAAATGAAGATGAAGACCGAAGGCTGATGATGATGAAGGAGATGAGAGACAGGGAGCAACGCAAGCGGATAGAGCCGGGATGACAGGCGGTGCAGCAGGGAGGCAGAGCGTCACAAGTACTTCTTCTACGTTCAGGATAGTGATGGCTTGTTCCCCAGTTGGCTCGAAAATGGGAGCAGGAAGACTGGTGGTGTCCGATATCCTGTCCGCTGAAAGAAGTTGACTGCGGCAGAGAGGGTCAGCCAGCGGACAGAGGCACTAGACCGCTAATGTCACGAGAGTGACGACTTGTTCCCGAGTTGGCTCGGAAATGGGAGCAAGAAGACTGGTGGTGTCCGATATCATGACGTTGGCAGTTTTGGCTACGGCTGTTGAACAAGGCGAGACGGCGATGGGAGGAGGCAGCTCGGGGTGATGGGCGAAGGCGGACAGAGTATCACAGTGAGGAAGGAGCAGATGAAGCTAATGAGGCAAGATGAAAGAGGAGGAGATGACGGCGGAGGCGGATGTGATGAGGGGCAGCGGATGGCAGACAGCAGGAAGCTTCTTGGTAGTTAACAGCAGGCGGCGGCTCGAGAGTTGCTTGTGGCTGATGTGGGCGACACGTCACCAGTTGTTAACCACGGGCGCGGAAATGGGTGCAGGGCCTTTTTAGGATGACGAGGCATTTCTTCAGCGTGGAGAACTCGTCAGGCTGAGCTGCTGTTGTCAGCTGTTGGCGAAGCGGCGAGGCGCAGGATGAAAATAGCGGCGGCATGAGAAAGGGAGTGGAAGCAATGAAGCAAGGATGATGACAGAGCGATGACGCAGTCACAAGACTCCAGGTGATGTTGCTTGATGCTCAGATACCATGTCAGAAGAATGTAGGCACGAGAACAGTAGCAGCAGAGGCAGGCAGAAGCGTTAGGACAAGCAGGAGTACGTCAGTAGAGTGACGTAACTGAGAGCGGTGCGAGGAGTTAGTCGCGGAGGCTGATAGGAGCTGAGACGCAAGGTAGCGGAGGTAGACTGGTTAAAATGAGAAAGAGTGCTGGCGAGGTGAGTGATGGTTAGTGGAGTATGATAGCTGAGTGAAGGAGCGAGAGTGACGCAGCAAAGCGTTGAGAGGGGCTGGCGACGACAAAAATGCGAGGAGCAAGCGGAGCGAAGACACGGCGGCAAAGCCGCGGAACCAAGGGGGAACAGGATGAGTAGAATTGTCCTGGTTAGTTTGGGAGGGAATGAACATCCTCCATATGTACTAGACAACCAGAAAGCGGAAGTAGCAACGGCTTCTTCGCTAGCCGGACGCGGATGAATCTTCGTCATCTTGGTCGGTAACGGTCCAGTGATAACCGTTGGTCCAACCGTTTATCCTCTCCTTCGAGAGGTGATCTAGACCTCTTATTGATTTATCCGTAGCTTTCTTGCGGCAAGAAGCAGGGTCAGATAGCACATATTTCTGACACATGTAGTTGCACGTGGACACACCCACGAGGTGGAATAGCACTCTGGATATGTGCACAATGGTTGTGCACATCAAAATCGTTCTGGAGATGTGTGGGAGCTGCTGGCGCTCGTGGCTGCCATCCTAAAGCCCTTCAAGGGCTTCACGGAGGACATTAGTGGCCAGCAATACCCAACCTTGTCCTTGGTCATCCCGTTCTTCATGGTGATCATGGGTAAGATGCATCATTGGCAGGTGAAGGTTGGCGTTGAGGAGAAGAAGTTGCGGATGAAGAAGCAGGTGGACGCGACAGAGTGGCTCCTCATGGAGCTGAAACCCGGCTTCAAAGCTGTGGTTGAGAAGGTGTGTACTTGCTTTGGGTTTGCAAGTTTGTATTTGTTCCATTTATTTACTTTACACAGCCCTAACTAGGGGTTCATTGTTGCTGTGTCTGATTGCAGGTGGAGAAGTACGTGAAGAAGCTCACTGTGCGCCATGTGGTTGCCACAGTAGTGTCTCCATGCTTTCGGTTCCGCTTCTTCGAGCAGGTCCACAAGCTCATGGGGATCCGGTCCGCTATAGAGCTGGAACTGAAGGTGGTTAAGGAGCTGAAGCCCTACTACAGCCGTGTGCTAGAGCGTCGTTGAGCGCAAGCGGTTGCAGCAGAAGCAGCAGCGGAGACTGCACTTGTGGCTACTGCAACAGCTGCTTCAAACATGGAAGAGGAGCTTGGAGAGACTACTGTCGTCGAGACTGCTGAAAACCCGTCACGTTCTGTTGCAGAGAGTGCTGTCAGTGGTGCAGGTGCTGCTGTTGTCACTGCTCAAGCCGCTGCTGCTGTCACATCGCCACTGTCCAGACCTGCCGCAGCAGCAAAGAAGGGCCGACAGTCGCGGTCCCGGAAATCCATGGTGCAGGCAGCCCTTGAGGATGCCATGGAGGAGCTTTTTGAGGAGCTAGACCCCACTCCTGTTCAGCGTGAGCCCGACTCACTTGAGCTCGAGGTGGAGGAGTTGAAGAAGGAGCCACGGCTTGGCCGGATGCAGAACATTCTCCACTACTTCTGAGACTCACTTGTCAAGTTCCCCACCTTTGTACTTGTTGCTGCTGACTTGCTCGGAGTGCGAGCCAGCAGTACTCCTAGTGAGCGCATGTTGAGCCTTGGGGGCCGTGTGGTCACTGACATTCGTCATTCCGTCAGCGACATGACGGTGCAGGACGTTCTAACTCTGAAAACGTGGATCAATGATCCTGTCCTTGTTGACTTTCCTGGTGCCCTTGATGGTATAGTTTCACTTGAACTGCAGGAGGTTGAGAATGCAGATAAGGCAAAGCGTCCTGCAACACGCCGCCGTGCCGTGCGCAACCTGACAACGCCTGCTTTGGCAGCTGTAGAGGGGAGCAGCAGTGATGAGGAGGAGGGTGCTGAGGGTGGTGAACCTCAGGAGGAGGAGGAGGACGATGACGACGACGATGACGACGTCGAAGACGATGGGGAGGGAGACGTTGCCGCCGATGCCTTGCAGCAGTTCAGCCTTGGAGATGACGAAGACGTCGTAGATATGCCTTAGAATATGACGCTTGTTGTTTACTTCTGGAAGCAGTCTGACACTTGTGATTCAACCTAGTTCTCTGTTAGGTTGTGGCAGTTGGACAGCGGGGTAGGGGGGGGGGGAGGGGCGGGGTCACCATGGCCCCGCCCCTATGACCACTTGCATTGCCATGGTCCATTCTCTTTCCACTGCATAGTCATTGTAAAAGTTCAAGTTCCAATCCTAAAACTCCATTTCACATCTTCCCAATCTCTCATACTTTCAGTTCTTGTTACTGTTTAATGGCTGTTCAATGATAAGGTTAATGAGAATGAGTTATGGAATTCATAAGGAAACAAGAGGAACCCTTGGAAGTTGCATAGAATATTAGTGCAAGTCACATTAGGTAATACAAGTGTTAAGTGAATTTACTTTATAAGTACACGACTGCCACATACATGAGCAGTACCCTGCCTAAACACATATTGTGTGGAATCTGCACATGGAACAATGTCCACACAACAACATGTGAAAAATGTCCACAAATATGATGAGTAACCTGCCACATAATACACAGAGAATTAACATGTTACAAGTTGGTCGTAACATGCCTGTCTCCAATTGTACACCCAGGGATCCGCAAATCTCCAACTCTGTGACTTCCGGTTCTACAACCCCAGTGCTATCGGTTCCATGTCAGCTAGAACCGCGAAATACATGAGCTGGGAACCGCGAATCCAAGGAACAGCGGTTCTAGTCTAGGTACCGCGGTCCCGGTTCTGACTTATGGCTTGGCTCTCGAATCCGGTTCCCTCTCCAGAACCGCGATTCCGGCATGGTGTGCACCCTTACAATGGTTTGGGAACACCAGGTATCATCTAGCAAGCACAAGGACATTCAGTAAGTTGTGGCATGGTGTGGATACCATGAACGATGACCAACCAAAAAAGGCATATGTCACTGACCATGACCAAATAATGTCACTAGGTGTGGTAAACTTTGACAACTCATAACACGAGTCACGACTGGTCAGGGTGGAAAAAAATGGTTTGTGAATACTAGTTATTTACTAGCAAGTACAAATACATTCAATATGTAGTGGCACAGCGTGGCTACAATACACAGTGACCAACCAAAGCATGCATATGTCACTGACCATAACCAACGAATTTCACTTCATGTGGTCAGCGTTGACAACTCACAACACGAGTCACTGATAGTCAGAGGGGGATAGCAATGGTTTGGGAACACTATCTATCAACTAGAAAGCACGAAGACCTTTAATGCGTAGTGATACGGCATGGTAACCACGTACAGTGACAAACCAAACTAGGCATATGTCAATAACCATGACCAAAGAATTTCAATGTGGGTGGTCAACGTTCACAACCCATAACATGAGTCACAAATGGTCAGAGGGGAAAAACATGGCTTCAAAACACTATGTATCTTCTAGCAAGTACAAATATATTTTGGATGTATTGGCACAATGTGGCTACCGTGCAAAATGACCTATCCAAGTAGGCATACATCACTGCTCATGACCAAGGACGTTTAGTGTGTGTGTTCAACGTTCACAACTCATAATACAAGTCAAAAATGGGCAGAGGGAAAAACAATGGTTTGGGAATACTCGGTATCGACTAGCAAGTACAAATACATTCGATAAGTGGTGGCACAGTGTGGCTACCATGCACAACGACCAACCAAAGTATGCTTGCATCACTGGATATCATAAAAAGAGTTTCACTGTGTATAGTCATTTTTCCTTCTTACGGCTGGTCAATCAGAGCAATGGTTGAGAGGTTATTCAAGCTTGAAGTTGCAAAATTTGAAATTCCATCTGCGTCAATTTTTTATGATTAAACTAACTTTGTTATCATTCATACTTTTGAAAAATACGCTCTAATCTTACACCCCCTTATTTTATGCCCTTTACCCATAGTAATCCTTATAGTGTCATTTGGACATCATATGAACACCATGTGAGTTGGCTTAGTGCTTATAGAGTTAGATTATGGAGCGGTAGGTCCTGGGTTTGAATCCTTGTACGCGCAATATAGAGTAGGCTCGTGACCTGGGGGGGAGGGGGGCAGCCGTGTTGTGATACCTCAACTCTACCTTCGAGCCTAAGCCGTGGGGGGGGGGTGGGGGTGTCATAATGCGGTCAAAAATCTGTCATCCAGGTCGTCCACGGAACATCCCTCTAGGGGGGTGGGAGGGAGTATTCCAGTGAAGGCACCTACGGGTAACAAATCAACAAAAACCGACCTGGTGTCAAAGGGAGAAACCTTTTTCTATTTATTGACAGGTGAATACAAAGACTTTCAACAAGTAGTGGAACGGTGTGGCTACCATGCACAATGACCAACCCCATTAGGCATGTGCCACTTACCATGACCAAATAATTTTACTATGTGTGGTCAACGTTGACAACCCATAACATGGGTCACAAATTGTCAGAGGGGGAAACAATGGTTTGGGAATACTAGATACCAACTAGCAATTACAGCGACCTTCAATCAGTATACGCCCGGTGTGGCTACCATGCACAATGACCGACCAAAGTAGGCATATGTACTACCTTTGACCAAAGAAATCCGCTGTGTGTGGTCAGCGTTGACAACTCATAATAGGAGTCACAAATGGTCAAAGGGGGAGACAATGGATTGGGAACACCAGGTATCATCTAGCAAGCACAAGGACCTTCAATAAGTTATGGCACGGTGTGGATACCATTAACAATGACCAACCAAAGTAGGCATATGTCACTGACCATGACCAAATAATGTCACTAAGTGTGGTAAACTTTGACAACTCATAACACGAGTCACGAATGGTCATGGTGGAAGATAATGGTTTGTGAATACAAGTTATCGACTAGCAACTACAAATACCTTCAATATGTAGTGGCACAGCGTGGCTACCATGCACAGTGACCAACCAAAGTATGCATATGTCACTGACCATGACCAACGAATTTCACTTCATGTGGTCAGCGTTGACAACTCACAACACGAGTCACTGATAGTCAGAGGGGGGTAACAATGGTTTGGGAACACTAGCTATCAACTAGGAAGCACAACGACCTTCAATACGTAGTGACACCGCATGGTAACCACGTACAGTGACAAACCAAAGTAGGCATATGTCACAGACCATGACCAAACGGATTTCACAGTGTGTGGTCAACGTTGAAAACTCATAACACGAGTAAAAAATGGTCAGTGGGGGAAACCATGGGTTGGGAACACTAGTTATCAACTAGAAAGTAGAAATATTCGAACAAGTGGTGGCACGGTGTGGCTAGCGTGCACAGTGACCAACGAAAGGATGCACACATCACTGACTATGACCGAAGAATTCCACTATGTAGGAAGGACCAGATGAAGCTAACGAGGCAAGATGAAAGAGGAGGAGATGACGGCGGAGGCGGATGTGATGAGGGGCAGCGGATGGCAGACAGCAGGAAGCTTCTTGGTAGTTGACGGCAGGCGGCGGCTTGAGAGTTGCTTGCGGCTGATGTGGGCGACACGTCACCAGTTGTTAGCCACGGACGCGCAAATGGGCGTAGGGCCTTCTTATGATGACGAGGCGTTTCTTCAGCGTGGAGAACTCGTCAGGCAGAGCTACTGTTGTCAGCTGTTGGCGAAGCGGCGAGGCGCAAGCCGACAATAGTGGCGGCAGGAGAAAGCGAGTGGACGCAATGAAGCAAGGATGACAACGACTCCGTGAATGACTCCATGGTTGACAACTTTCTCGTTTTGCAAAATGACAGCTTTGAGAAGCCTGGACACATCCAATGCATGTGGGATTCAATGAACCTGGCCGTAGAAGACTTGCTTGACAAGAGCTCCCTGCAGGAGCGCTTGCGGACTGCGCGCGACATCTGCTCGTTCATGAACCGCAGTGCCAAGCATGAGGCGTCGCTAGATGCCGCGTGTGCAGCCGCCGGTGTGCAGTACCTGCTGTCAGAAGAATGTAGGCAAGAGAAAAGCAGCAGAGGCAGGCAAAAGCGTTAGGACAAGCAAGAGTACATCAGCAGAGTGACGTAACCGAGATCGGTGCGAGGAGTTAATCACGGAGGCTGATAGGAGCTGAGACGCAAGGTAGCGGAGGTAGACTGGTGAAAATGTGAAAGAGTGCTGGCGAGGTGAGTGATGGTTAGTGGAGTATGAGAGCTGAGCGAAGGAGCGAGAGTGACAGAGCAAAGCATTGACAGGGGCTGTCGAAGACAAGAATGCAAGGAGCGAGCGAAGTGAAGACACGGCACCGAAGCCGTGGAACCAAGGGGGAAAAGGATGAGTATAACTGTTCTGGTTAGTTTTGGAGGGAATGAACATCCTCCATATGTACTAGACAACCAGAAAGCGGAAGTAGCAACGGCTTCTTCGCTAGCCGGACGCGGATGAATCTTCTTCATCTTGGTCGGTAACGGTCCAGTGGTAACCGTTGGTCCAAACGTTTATCCTCTCCTTCGAGAGGTGATCTAGACCTCTTCTCGATTCATCCGGAGCTTTCTTGCGGCAAGAAGCAGAGTGAGAGAGCACATATTTCTGACACCTGCAGTTGCACGTGGACACACCCACGAGGTGGAATGGCACTCTGGACATGTGCACAAGGGTTGTGCACATCAAAAACGTGCTGGAGGTGTGGTTGACAGCCAAGGCCCTGCAGCTGAAGCCGAGCGGCAATGGGGGGGAGCTGCTGGCGCTCGTGACTGCCATCTTAAAACCCTTCAAGGGCTTCACGCAGGACATTAGCGGCCAGCAATACCCAACCTTGTCCTTGGTCATCCCGTTCTTCACGTTGATCATGGGTAAGATACATCATTGGCAGGTGAAGGTTCGCGTTGCCGAGAAGAATTTGCAGATGAAGAAAGAGGTGGACTCAACAGAGCGGCTCCTCATGGAGCTGAAATCCGGCTTCAAAGCTGTGGTTGAGAAGGCGTGTACTTGCTTTGGGTTTGAAAGTTTGTATTTGTTCCATTTTTTTACTTTACACAGCCCCAACTAGGGGTTCATTGTTGTTGTGTCTGATTGCAGGTAGAGAAGTACGTGAAGAAGATCACTATGCGCCACGTGGTCGCCACAGCAGTGGACCCACACTTTCAGTTCCGCTTCTTCGAGCGGGTCCACAAGCTCATGGGGATCCGGTCCGTTGTGGAGCTGGAACTGAAGGTGGTTGAGGAGCTAAAGCCCTACTACAGTCGTGTGCTAGAGCGTCATTGAGCGGAAGTGGCTGCAGCAGAAGCAGCAGCGGAGGCTGCACTTGTGGCTGCTGCAACAGCTGCTTCAAACATGGAAGAGGAGCTTGGAGAGACTACTGTCGTCGAGACTACTGCAAACCCGTCACGTTCTGTTGCATAGAGTGCTGTCAGTGGTGCGGGTGATGCTGCTGTCACTGCTCAAGTCGCTGCTGCTGTCACATCGCCACTGTCCGGACCTGCCGCAGTAGCAAAGAAGGGCCGGCAGACGCGGGCCCGGAAATCCATGGTGGAGGCAGCCCTTGAGGATGCCATGGAGGAGCTGTTTGAGTAGCCATATTTCACTCCTGTTCAGCGTGAGCCCGTCTCACTTGAGCTCGAGGTGGATGACTGGAAGAAGGAGCCACGGCTTGGCCAGAGGCAGAACATTCTCCATTACTTCCGTGACTCGCTTGTCAAGTTCCCCACCTTTGCACTTGTTGCTGCTGACTTGCTTGCAGTGCCAGCCAGCAGCACTCCTAGCGAGCGCATGTTCAGCCTTGGGGGCCGTGTGGTCACTGACATTCGTCATTCCCTCAGCGACATGACGGTGCAGGACGTTCTAAATCTGAAAACGTGGATCAATGATCCTGTCCTTGTTGACTTTCCTGTTTCCCCTGATGGTAAAGTTTCACTTGAACTACAAGAGGTTGAGAATGCAGATAAGGCGAAGCGTCGTGCAACACGCCGCCATGCCGTGCGCAACCTGACAACGCCTGCATTGGCAGCTGTAGAGGGGAGCAGCAGTGATGAGGAGGAGGGTGCTGAGGGTGGTGAACCTGAGGAGGAGGAGGAGGAGGAGGACAATGACGACGATGACGTCGAAGACAATGGGGAGGGAGACGTTGCCGCCAATGCCTTGCAGCAGTTCAGCCTTGGAGATGAGGACGACGTCATATAGATGCCTTAGACTAGGACGCTCGTTTTTTACTTGTGGAAACAGTCCGACACTTGTGATTCGACCTAGTTCTCTTTTAGGTTGTGGCAGTTGGACAGTGGGGTAGGGGGGGAGGGGAGGGGCGGGGTCACCATGGCCCCGCCCCCATGAACACTTGAATTGCCATGGTCCATTCTCTGTCCACTGCATAGTCATTGTAAAAGTTCAAGTTATAATCCTAAAATTCCATTTCACATCTTCCCAATCTCTCCTAATTTCAGTTCCTGTTACTGTTTAATGGCTGTTCAATGATAATGTTAATGAGAATGAGTTATGGCATGTATACGGAAACAAGAGGAACCCCCGGAAGTTGCATAGAACACTAGTGCAAGTCACATTAGGTCATACAAGTGTTAAGCGAATTTACTTAACAAGTACACGACTGCCACATACATGAGCAGTAACCTGCCTAAACACACGTTGTGTGGAATTTGCACATGGAACAATGTCCAGACAATAACATGTGAAAAGTGTCCACAAATATGATGAGTAACCGGCCACATAATACACAGAGAATTAACATGTTACAAGTTGGTCGTAACATGCCTGTCTCCAATTGTACACCCAGGGATCCGCAAATCTCCAACTCTGTGACTTCCGGTTCTACAATCCCAGTACTATCAGTTCCATGTCAGCTAGAACCGCGAACTACATAAGCTAGGAACCGCGAATCCAAGGAACCGCGGTTCTAGTCTAGGAACCGCGGTCCCGGTTCTGACTTATGGCTTGGCTCTCAAATCCGGTTCCCTCTCCAGAACCGCGATTCCGGCATGGTGTGCACCCTTACAATGGTTTGGGAACACCAGGTATCATCTAGCAAGCACAAGGACCTTCAATAAGTTGTGGCATGGTGTGAATACCATGAACGATGATCAACCAAAGTAGGCATATGTCACTGACCATGACCAAATAATGTCACTAGGTGTGACAAACTTTGACAACTCATAACACGAGTCACGAATGGTCAAGGTGGAAGAAAACGGTTTGTGAATACTAGTTATTGACTAGCAATTGCAAATACATTCAATATGTAGTGGCATAGTGTGGCTACAATGCACAGTGACCAACCAAAGTATGCATATGTCACTGACCATTGCCGACAAATTTCACTTCATGTGGTGAGCGTTGACAACTCACAACACGAGTCACTCATAGTCAGAGGGGGGTAACAATGGTTTGGGAACACTGTGTATGAACTAGAAAGCACGAAGACCTTTAATACGTAGTGACACGGCATGGTAACCACGTATAGTGACAAACCAAACTAGGCATATGTCTTTAACCATGACCAAAGAATTTCAATATGGGTGGTCAACGTTCACAACCTATAACATGAGTCACAAATGGTCAGAGGGGAAAAACATGGCTTCAAAACACCATGTATCTTCTAGCAAGTACAAATATTTTTTGGATGTATTGGCACGGTGTGGCTACCGTGCACAATGACCTATCCAAGTAGGCATACATCACTGCTCATGACCAAAGACGTATAGTGTGTGTGGTCAACGTTCACAAATCATAATACAAGTCAAAAATGGGCAGGGGGAGAAACAATGGTTCGGGAATACTCGGTATCGACTAGCAAGTACAAATACATTCGAGAAGTGGTGGCACAGTGTGGCTACCATGCACAATGACCAACCAAAGTATGCTTGTATCACTGGATATCATAAAAAGAGTTTCAGTATGTGTATTCATCTTTCCTTCTTACGGCTGGTCAATCAGAGCAATGGTTGAGAGGTTATTCAAGCTCGAAGTTGCAAGACTTGAAATTCCGTCTGCGTCAATTTCTTACGATTAAACTAACTTTGTTATCATTCATACTTTTGAAAACTACCCTCTAATCTTACACCCCCTTATTTATGCCCTTTATCCGTAGGAACCCTTATAATGTCATTTGGACATCATATGAACACCATGTGAGTTGGCTTATTACTTATAGAGTTAGATTCTGGAGCGGTAGGTCCTGGGTTTGAATCCGCGTACGTGCAATATAGAATAGGCTCGCGACCTGGGGGGGGGGCCGTGTTGTGATACCTCAACTCTGCCTTTGAGCCTAAGCCGTGGGGGGGTAGGGGGAGTGTCNTGCCCTTTACCCATAGGAACCCTTATAATGTCATTTGGACATCATATGAACACCATGTGAGTTGGCTTATTACTTATAGAGTTAGATTCTGGAGCGGTAGGTCCTGGGTTTGAATCCGCGTACGTGCAATATAGAATAGGCTCGCGACCTGGGGGGGGGGCCGTGTTGTGATACCTCAACTCTGCCTTTGAGCCTAAGCCGTGGGGGGGTAGGGGGAGTGTCATAATGCGGTCGCAAATCTGTCCTCCAGGTCATCCACGGAACATCCCTTTAGGGGGGTGGGAGGGAGTATTCCAGTGAAGGCACCTACGGGTAACAAATCAACAAAAACCGACCTGGTGTCAAAGGGAGAAACCTTTTGCTATTTATTGACAGGCGAGTACAAAGACCTTCAACAAGTAGTTGAACGGTGTGGCTACCATGCACAATGACCAACCCCATTAGGCATGTGCCACTTACCATGACCAAATAATTTTACTATGTGTGGTCACCGTCGACAACCCATAATATGGGTCACGAATTGTCAGAGGTGGAAACAATGGTTTGGGAATACTAGATACCAACTAGCAAGTACAGCGACCTTTAATCAGTATACGCCCGGTGTGGCTACCATGCACAATGACCGACCAGAGTAGGCATATGTACTACCTTTGACCAAAGAAATCCGCTGTGTGTGGTCAGCGTTGACAACTCATAATAGGAGTCACAAATGGTCAGAGGGGGAGAGAATGGTTTGGGAACACCAGGTATCATCTAGCAAGCACAAGGACCTTCAATAAGTTATGGCACGGTGTGGATACCATTAAGGATGACCAACCAAAGTAGGCATATGTCACTGACCATGACCAAATAATGTCACTAAGTGTGGTAAACTTTGACAACACATAACACGAGTCACGAATGGCCAGGGTGGAAGATAATGGTTTGTGAATACTAGTTATCAACTAGCAACTACAAGTACATTCAATATGTAGTGGCAAAGCGTGGCTACCATGCACAGTGACCAACCAAAGTATGCATATGTTACTGACCATTACCAACGAATTTCACTTCATGTGGTCAATGTTGACAACTCACAACACGAGTCAGTGATAGTCAGAGGGGGGTAACAATGGTTTGGGAACACTAGCTATCAACTAGAAAGCACAAAGACCTTCAATACGTAGTGACACGGCATGGTAACCACGTACAGTGACAAACCAAAGTAGGCATATGTCACAGACCATGACCAAACGGATTTCACAGTGTGTGGTCAACGTTGACAACTCAGAACACGAGTAAAAAATGGTCAGTGGGGGAAACCATGGGTTGGGAACACTAGTTATGAAATAGCAAGTAGAAAGATTTCCAACAAGTGCTGGCACGGTGTGGCTAGCGTGCACAGTGACCAACCAAAAGATGCACACGTCACTGACTATGACCGAAGAAATCCACTATGTATGGTCAACATTGACAACTCATAACACGAGTAACAAATGGTCAGAGGGAGAGACAATGGTTTGGAAACCCTATGTATCGACTAGAAATGACAAAGAACGTCAATACGTAGTGGCACGGTGTGGCTAGTATGCACACCAAACAACCAAACTAGGCATATGTCACTGACCATGATGAAAGAATTTCAATATAAGTGATCATCATTCACCAACCATAACACGAGTCACAAACGGTCAGTAGGGGAAACAATGGTCTGTGAATATCAGTTCTCAACTAGCATGTACAGCGACCTTCAATCAGTATAAGCACGGTGTGGCTGTCATGCACAATGACTGACCAGGGTAGACATATGTACTACCTTTGACCAAAGAAATCTGCTGTGTGTGGTCAGCGTTGACAACTCGTAATAGGATTCACAAATGGTCAGAGGGGGAGAAAATTGTTTGGGAACACCAGGTATCAACTAGCAAGCACAATGACCTTCAATAATGTGTGGCACGGTGTGGGTACCATGCACGATGACCAACCAAAGTAGGCATATGTCACTGACCATGACCAAATAATGTCACAAAGTGTGGTAAACTTTGACAACTCATAACACGAGTCACAAATGGTCAGAGTGGAAGACAGTGGTTTGTGAATACTAGTCATCGAGTAGCAAGTACAAATACCTTCAATATGTAGTGGCACAGCGTGGCTACCATGCACAGTGACCAACCAAAGTATGCATATGTCACTGACCATGAGTAACAAATTTCACTTCATGTGGTCAGTGTTGAAAACTCACAACACGAGTCACATATAGTCAAAGGGGGGGGGACATTCGTTTGGGAATACTAGCTATTGACTAGAAAGCACAGATACCTTCAATACGTAGTGACACGGCGTGGTAACCATGTACAGTGACAAACCAAAGTAGGCATATGTCACTAACCATGACCAAACGAATTTCACAGTGTGTGGTCAACGTTGAAAACTCATCACACGAGTCACAAATGGTCAGAGGGGGAAACGCTGGGTTAGGAACACTAGTTATCAACTAGCAAGTACGAAGAACTTCAACAAGTAGTGGCACGGTGTGGCTAGCGTGCACAGTGACCAACCAAAGGATGAATACGTGACTGACTATGACCGAAGAAGTCCACTGTGTGTGGTCAGCATTGACAACTCATAGCACGAGTCACGAATGGTCAGAGGGAGAGACAATGGTTTGGGAACCCTATGCATGGACTAGAAAGAACAAATAACTTCAATACGTAGTGGCACGGTGTGGCTAATATGCACACCAAATATCCAAACTAGTCTTATGTCACTGACCATGACTAGAGAATTTCAATATGGGTGGTCAACGTTGACCAACCATAACACGAGTCACAAACGGTCAGGGGAGGAAGCAATGGGTTGGGAATATCAGTTCTCAACTAGAAAGTACACCGACCTTCAGTCAGTAGTAGCACGGTGTGGCTACCATGCACAATGACCGACCAAAGTAGGCATATGTACTGCCTTTGACGAAAGAAATCCGTTGTGTCTGGTCAACGTCGACAACTCATAATACGAGTCACAAATGGTCAGGGGGAAAACAATGCTTTGGGAACTCCAAGTATCAAATAGCAAGCACAAGGAGCTACAATACGTTGTGGCACGGTGTGGATACCATGCACGATGACCAACCAAGGTATGCATATGTCACTGACCATGACCAAAGAATGTCACCATGTGTGGTAAACTTTGACAACCCATAACACGAGTCACAAATGGTCAGGGTGGAAGATAATGGTTTGTGAATACTGGATATCGACTAGCAAGTACAAATACCTTCAATATGTAGGGGCACATCGTGGCTACCATTCACAGTGACCAACCAAAGTATGCATATGTTACTGACCATGAACAAAGAACTTCACTTCATGTGGTCAATGTTGATAACTCACAACTCGAGTCACAGATATTTAGAGGGGGTAACAATTGTTTGGGAACACTAGCTAGCAACAAGAAAGCACAGAGACCTTCACCGTGTCTCTAGTGCCAAAGTGTGATGCTATAGTGCCAAAGTGTGATGCTCTAGTACCAAAGTGTGATGCTCTTGTACCAAAGTGGGATACTCTAGTGCCAACGTTCCAAACTCTAGTGCCAAAGTGTGACGCTCTAGTGCCAAAGTGTGANAAGGTATGCATATGTCACTGACCATGACCAAAGAATGTCACCATGTGTGGTAAACTTTGACAACCCATAACACGAGTCACAAATGGTCAGGGTGGAAGATAATGGTTTGTGAATACTGGATATCGACTAGCAAGTACAAATACCTTCAATATGTAGGGGCACATCGTGGCTACCATTCACAGTGACCAACCAAAGTATGCATATGTTACTGACCATGAACAAAGAACTTCACTTCATGTGGTCAATGTTGATAACTCACAACTCGAGTCACAGATATTTAGAGGGGGTAACAATTGTTTGGGAACACTAGCTAGCAACAAGAAAGCACAGAGACCTTCACCGTGTCTCTAGTGCCAAAGTGTGATGCTATAGTGCCAAAGTGTGATGCTCTAGTACCAAAGTGTGATGCTCTTGTACCAAAGTGGGATACTCTAGTGCCAACGTTCCAAACTCTAGTGCCAAAGTGTGACGCTCTAGTGCCAAAGTGTGAGGCTCTTGTGCCAAAGTGTGATGCTCTAGTTCCAAAGTGGGACGATCCAGTACCAAGGTGTGAAGCTCTAGTGCCAAAGTATGAGTCTCTAGTGCCAAAGTGTGAAGTTCTAGTGCCAAAGTGTGACGCTCTAGTGCCGAAGTGTGACGCTCTAGTACCAAAGTATGACACTCTAGTGCCAACGTATGACGCTCTAGTACCAAAGTGTGTAGCTCTAGTGCCAACGTGTGACGCTCTAGTGCCAAAGTGTGACACTCTAGTGCCAAAGTGTGACAATCTAGTGCCAAAGTTGTAAGGTATAGTGCCAAAGTGTGACGCTCTAGTGCCAAAGTGTGACGGTCTAGTGCCAATTTGTGACGCTCTAGTGCCAAAGTGTGACGCTCTTATGCCAAAGTTTAAATCTCTAGTGCCCAAGTGTGATGCTCTAGTGCGCATGTGTGACACTCTAGTGCCAAAGTGTGACTCTCTAGTGCCAAACTGTGACGCTCTAGTGCCAAAGTGTGAAGCTCTAGTGCCAGAGTGTGACGCTCTAGTGCCAAGGTGTAAAGGTCTAGTACCACAGTGTGATGATCTAGTGCCAACGTATGAAGCTTTAGTGCCAAAGTGTGACGCTCTAGTGTCAAACTGTGACGCTCTAGTCCCAAAGTGGGACACTCTAGTGCCAAAGTGTGACGCTCTTGTGCCAAAGTACGAAGATTTTGTGCCAGAGTGTAACACTCTAGTGCCAAAGTGTGATGCTCGAGTGCCAAATTGTGAAGCTCTAGTGTGGAAGAAAAAGGCCTTTGTGCCAAAGTATGACGATATAGTGCCAAGTGTGACGCTAAAGTACCAAAGTGTGACGCTCAAGTGCCAACGTGTGACGCTCTAATGCCAAAGTGGAATGATCTAGTGCCAAGGTGCTAAGCTCTAGTGCCAAAGTGTGACTCTCTAGTGCCAAAGTGTGAAGCTCTAATGCCCAAGTGCGATCCTCTAGTGCCAAAGTGTGACGCTCTAGTGCCTATGTGTGACGCTCTGGTGCGGAAGTGTGACGCTCTTGTGCCAAATAGGATGCACTAGTGCTAATGTGTGATGCTCTAGTACCAAAGTGTATTGCTCTAGTACCAAAGTGTGAAGCTCTAGTGCCAAAGTGTGACACTCCAGTGCCAAAATATGAAGCTCTAGTACCAAAGTGCGAAGCTCTGGTGCCAAAGTGTGACGCTCTAATGCCAAAGTGTGAAGCTCTTGTGTCAAAGGGTAACGCTCTAGTGCCAAAGTGTAACGCTCTAGTACCAAAGTGTGTTGCTCTAGTGCAAAAGTGTGAGGCTCTAGTGTCTGGGTGTGAAGCTCTGGTGCCAAAGTGTGACATGCTAGTGCCAAAATGTGATGTTCTAGTGCCAAAGAGTGACGCTCTAGTGCCAACGTGTGAAGCTCTAGTGCCAAAGTGTGATGCTCTAGTGCCAAAGTGTGACGGTCTAGTGCCAAAGTGTGATGCTCTCGTGCCAAAGTGTGACACCCTAGTGCCAAAGTGTGACGCTATAGTGCCAAAATTCAAAACTGTAATGCCAAAGTGTGACGCTCCAGTGCCAACGTGTCATGCGCTGGTGCAAAAGTGTGATGCTCTAGTGCCAAACTGTGATCTCTAGTGCCAATTTGTGACACTCTAGAGCCAAAGTGTGACACTCTAGTATCATAGTAGGATGCTCTAGTGCCACAGCGTGACGCTCCAGTCCCAACGTGTGAAGCTCTAGTGCCAAAGTATGACACTCTAGTGCCAAAGTGTGACTCTCTAATGCAAAAGTGTGAAGCTCTAGTGCTTAAATGTGATTATCTTGTGCCAAATAATTGCGCTCTAGTGCGAATGCATGACACTCTAGTGCCAAAGTGTGACGCTCTAGTGCCAAATTGTGAAGCTCTAGTGGCAAAGTGTGATGCTCTAGTACTAATGTGTGGGGCTCTTGTGCCAAAGTGTGACGCTCTAGTGCCAACGTGTGACACTCTATTGCCAAAGTGAGAAGCGCTAGTGCCACCGTGTGATGCTCCAGTGCCAAAGTGTGTCACTCTAATGCCTAAGTGTGACGCTCTAGTGCCAAAGTGTGACGCTATAGTGCCAAAGTATGACACTCTAGTGCCAAATTGTGACGCCATAGTGCCAAAGTGTGGAACTCTAGTGCCAAAGGGTGATGCTCTAGTGCCAAAGTGTGAAGCCATCGTGCCAAAGTGTGACACTCTAGTGCCAAAGTGTGACGTTCTAGTGCCAATGTGTGGAGCTCTAGTGCCAGATTATGAAGCTCTACTGCCAAAGTGTGACGCTCTAGTGCCAAAGTGTGACACTCTAGTGCCAAAGTGTGAAGTTATAGTGCCAAAGTGTGACGCCCTTGTGCCAAAGTGTAAAGATCTAGTGCCAAAGTGTGACGCACTAGTGCCTACGTGTGACACTCAAATGCCAGCGTGTGACACTCTACTAGAGTGTCACACTTTGATACTTTAGTGTCACACTTTGGCATCAGAGTGACTCAAGTGCCAAAGTGTGACACTCAAGTGTCAAAGTGTGACACTCTATTGCCGAAGTGTGAAGCTCTTGTGCCAAAGTGTGACACTCTAGTGCCAAAGTGTGAAGCTCTAGTGCCAAAGTGTGATGCTCTAGTGCCAAAGTGTGAACCTACAGTGCCAGAGTGTAACGTTCTAGTGCCAAAGTGTTGAGCTCTAGTGCCAAAGTGTGACACACCAGTGCCAAAGTGTGAAGCTCTAGTGCCCAAATGTGACGCTCTAGTGCCAAAGTGTGTCTCTCCAGCACCAAAGTGTGATGCTCTAATACTACAGTGTGACGTCCTAGTGCCAATGTTTGGAGCTCTAGTACCAAAGTGTGAAAGTCTAGTGCCAAAGTATGACTCTCTAGTGCCAAAGTGTGACGCTCTAGTGCCAAAGTGTGACGCTCTAGGTTCAATGAGTGACGCTCTAGTGCCAAAGTTTGACACTCTAGTGCCAACGTGTGACGCTCTAGTGCCAAAGTGAGAAGCTATAGTGCCAAAGTGTGACGCTCTAGTGTCAAAGTGTGACACTCTAGTGCCAAATTGTGACGCTCCAGTGCCAAAGTTCAAAACTATAGTGCCAAAGTGTGACCCTCTAGTGCCAAAGTGTCACGCTATAGTGTCAAAGTGTGATGCTCTAGTAACACAGTGTGACGCTCTAGTGCCAAAGTGTGACGCTCTAGTGTTAAAGTATGACGCTCTAGTGCCAATGTGGGATGCTCTAGTGCCAAAATGTGACGCTCTAGTGCCAAAGTGTGAAGCTTTAGTGCCAACGTGTAATGCTCTAGTGCCAGAGTGTGACGCTCTTGTGCCAAAGTGTGACGCTCTTGGGCAAAAGTGTGAATCTCTGGTGCCAAACTGTGACGCTCTAGTGCCAGAGAATGATGCTCTAGTGCCAAAGTGTGATGCTCTAATGCCAAAGTGTGACGCTCTAGTGCCAAGGTGTGAAGCTCTAGTGCCAAAGCGTGACGCTCTAGTGCCAACGTGTGACACTCTAGTGCCAAAGTGTGATGCTCTAGTGCCAACGTGTGACGCTCTAGTGCCAAAGTGTGAAGCTCTAGTGCCAAGGTGTGATTCTCTAGTGCCAAAGTGTGACGCTCTAGTGCCAAAGTGTGATGTTCTAGTGCCAAAGTGTGATGCTCTGGTGCCAAAGAGTGACGCTCTAGTGCCAAAGTGTGACGCTCTTGTGCCAGAATGTGACGCTCTAGTGCCAAAGTGGGAAGCTCTACTGCCAAACTGTGACCCTCTAGTGCCAAAGATTGACGCTCTAGTGCCCAAATGTGACGCTCTAGTGCCAAAATGTGATGCTCTAGTGCTCAAGTGTGAAGCTCTAGTGCCAAAGTGTGACGCTCTAGTGCCAAAGTGTGACGCTCTAGTGCCAAAGTGTGATGCTCTAGTTCCAAAGTGTCATGCTCTAGTGCCAGAGTATGACACTTTAGTACCAAAGTGTGAAGCTATAGGGCCAAAGTTCAATGCTCGAGTAACAAAGTGTGAAGTTCTAGTGCCAAAGTGTCACTCTCTTTTGCCAAAGTGTGACGCTCTAGTGCCAAAGTGTGACGGTCTAGTGCCAAGGTGTGACGTAATAGTGCCAACGTGTGACGCTCTAGTGCCAAAGTGTGACGGTCTGGTGCCAAAGTGTGAAGCTCTAGTACCGAAGTGTGACACTTTAGTGCCAAAGTGTGAAGCTTTAGTGCCAAAGTAGGACGCTCTAGTGCCAAAGTCTGACACTCTAGTGCCAAAGTAAGACTATATAATGCCAAACTGTGAAGCTCCAGTGCCAAAGTGTGATGCTTAGGTGTCAAAGTGTGAAGCTCTAGTGCCAAAGTGTAAAGCTCTAGTGTCAAAGTGTGACGCTCTTGTGCCTAAGTGTGACGCTCTAGTGGCAAGGTGTGACGCTCTAGTGCCAAAGTGTGACTCTCTAGTGCCAAAGTGTGAAGCTCTAGTGCCGAAGTGTGACGCTCTTCTGCCAAAGTGTGAACCTATAGTACCAGAGTGTGACGCTCTAGTGTCAACATGTGACGCTCTAGTGCCAAAGTGTGAAGCTCTTGTGCCAAAGTGTCAAGCTCTTGTGCCAAAGTGTGACGCTCTGATGCCAACATGTGACGCTCTAGTGCCAAAGTGTGATTTTCTAGTGCCAAAGTGTGATGCTCTAGTGCCAAGTGTGACGCTTTAGTGCCAAAGTGTCAGGCTCTAGTGCCAAAGTGTTATGCTCTAGTGCCAAAACGTGTGACGCTCGAGTGCCAAAGTGGCAATGCCTGTGCAATGCTTAGCAATGTGGGAAAATGCCTGGCAACGCCTAGGTAATGCCTGGGCAATACCTGGCAATGCCTGGGCAATGCCTGGCGATGCTTGGGTAATGCCTGGCAATGCCCGGGCAATGCCTGGACAATGCCTGGCAATGCCTCGTAATGCCTGACAATGCTTGGCAATGCCTGGGGAATGTCTGGCAATGCATGGTAATGCCTGGCAATGCCTGGGAAATGCCTATAAATGCATGGCAATACCTGGCAATGTCTGGCAATGCCTGGCAATGCCTTGCAATGCCTGGCAATGCTTGAACAATGCCTGGCAATGCATGGGCAATGCCTGACAATGCCTGGGCAATGCCTTGGCAATGCCCGGCAATGCTTGGCAATGCCTGGCAATGCCTAGGTAACGCCTGGCAATGCCTGGCAATGCCTAGCAATGCATGGCAATGCATGGTTCATGCCTAGCAATGCGTGGCAATGCCTAGGCAATGCCTGGCGATGCCTGGCAATGCCTGGACAATGCATGGCAATATCTGGACAATGCCTGGGCAAGGCCTAGCAATGCCTGGGCAATGTCTGGCAATGCCTGGACAATGCCAGGCAATGCTTTGGCAATGCCTGGCAGTTCCTGACAATGCCTAACTATGCATGGGCAATGCCTGGCAATACCTGGCAATGCATGACAATGCCTGGACAATGCCTCGAAATGCGTGGGCATCTCCTGGCAATGTCTCCCAATGCGTGGCAATGTCTGGCAAAGCCAAAAAAAGCCTAGACAATGCCTGAAAATGCTTGAGAAATGCCTGGCAATATCTAGGAATGCCTCGTAAGGCCTAGCAATGCCTGGCAATGCGTGGCAATGCCTAGGCAATGCCAAGCAATGCCATGCAATGCCTGGGAATGCAATGCATGGCAATGCCTAGCAATGCCTGGGAAATGCTTTGGCAATGCTTGGCAATGCTCAACAATGCCTGGCAAAGCCTTGCAATGCCTGGACAATGCCTGGCAATGCCTTGGGAATGCTTGGCAACACCTGGGTAATGCCTGGCAATGCCCGACCAATGTTTGGCAATGCCTATGCAATGCCTGGCAATGCATGGGCAATGCTTGGCAGTGCACTGGCAATGCCCGAAAATGCATGGGCAATTCCCGGGTAATGCTTGGGAATGCCTGGCAATTCTTGGCAATGACTAAGAAATACCTGGGAATGCATGGAAATACCTGGGCAATGCATGGAAATGCCTAGCAATGCCTGACAATGCCGGGCAAAGCCTGGCAAAGTCTGGCAATGCTTGGACAATGCCTGGGCAATGCTTGGCAATACCTGGAAAATGCCTTGCAATGCCTAGAAATTCCCAGGCAATACCTGTCAATGCCCAGGAAATGCCTCGACAATGCCTGGCAATGCCCAACAATGCCTAGCAATGCCTGGCAATGCCTGGGAATGCCTGAGAAATGCATGGAAATGCGTGGCAATGCCTTGACAATGCCTGGCAATGCTTGGCAATGCGTAACAATACCTGGCAATGCCTAACAATGCATGGCAATGCCTAGGTAATACCTGGCAATGCCTGGGCAATGCTTGGCAATGCCTGTGTAATACATGGCAATGCTTGGACAATGCATGGAAATGCTTGGGCAATGCTCGGGCAATGCCTAGCAATGCCTGGGAATGCCTAGAAATGCCTGACAATGCCTGTGTAATGCCTCGCAATGCCTGTGTAATACCTGGCAATGCCTGGGTAATGCCTGGCAATGCCTGGCAATGCCTAGGTAATTCCAGGCAAAGCCTGGCAATGCCTGGACAATGCCTAGAAATTCCTAGCAATGCATGGAAAAGCCACGCAATGCCTGGGGAATGCCTGGCAATGTCTAGGGAATGCCTGGAAATACCTGGGCAATGCATGGAAATGCCTGGCAATGCCTGGTAATACCTAGGTAACGCCTGGAGAGTGCTTGGCAATGCCTCGGCAATGCCTAGCAATGCTTGGACAATGCCTGACAATGCCTGAGCAATTCCTGACAATGCCTGGCAATGCTTGGGCAATGCCTAGCAATGTCCGGCAATGCCTGGCAATGCATGGGAAAGCCTGGGAATGCCTGGGCAATGCCCGGCAATGCCTGGAAATGCGTGGCAATGCCTGGAATGCCTGGACAATGCCCGCTAATGTCTGGGTAATGCTTGGCAATGCCCGGCAATGCCTGGCAAAGCCTTCCAATGCCTGGGCAATGCCTTGGGAATGCCTGGCAACGCCTGGAAAATGCTTATGCAATGCCTACGCAATGCGTGGCAATGCATAAGCAATGCATGGAAATGCCTGGCTAATGGCTAGGCAATGCCTGGCAATGCTTGGCAATGCCTTGGCAATTCCAGGAAATGCCTGGCTATACCTCGGTAATGCATGGCAATGCCAGGCAATGCCTGGCAATGCCTGACAATGCCTGGCAAAGCCTGGCAATGCCTGGACAATGCCTGGACAATGCCTGGGCACTGCTTGGAAATGTCTAGAAAATGCCTGGCAATGACTGACAATGCCTGGACAATGCATGTCAATGCCATGGCAATGCCTCGGCAATGCCTCGGCAATGCTTGGCAATGCCTGACAATGCCTGGCAATGCTTGGCAATGCGTGGGAATGCATGGGTCATGCCTGGCAATGCCTAGACAATGCATGGCAGTGTCTTGCAATGCGTGGCAATGCCTATCCAATGCCTGGCAATGCCTGGGTAATGCCTGGCAATGCCTGGATCATAACAGGCAATGCGTGGCAATGCCTGGGCAATGCCTGGCAATGCCTGGGCAATGCCTGGCAATGCCCGGGCAATGCATGGCAATGCCTGGGCAATGCATGGAAATGCTTAGGCAATGCGTGCGTAATGCCCAACAATGCCTTGCAATGCCTGTGCAATGCTTGGTAATGCTTCGGCAATGCCTGGCAATGCTTGGCAATACCTGGGCAATGCTGGACAATGCCTGGCAATGCCTGGACTATGCCTAGCAATTCCTGGCAAAGCCACGCAATACCTGCGCAATGCATGACAATGCCTAGAGAATGCCTAGACAATGCCTGGGTAATGCCTGGAAATGCCTAGCAATACCTGGTAATACCTGGGTAATGCCTGAACAATGCTTGGCAATGCCTTGGCAATGCTTGGCAATGCTTGGAGAATGCTTGACAATACCTAGGCAATGCCTGGTAGTGCCTGCTAATGCGTGGGCAATGTCTGGCAATGTCCGGCAACGCTTGGAAATGTCTGGCAAAGCCTGGCAATGCCTCGGCAATCCTTGGGCAATGCCTGGCAATGCCTTGCAATGCCTGGCAATGCCTGGGAATGCCTGACAATGACTGGGCAATTCTTGGCAATACATAGAAATGCCTGGAAATTCCTGATCATGCCTGGGCAATGCCTGGACAATGCCTAGAAATGCCTGGGCAATGCTTGGCAATGTCTGGGCATGCCTGGTAATGCCTAGGCAATGCCTGGATAATGCCTCGGCAAAGCCTCGGCAATGTCTGGCAATGCGTGGGTAGTGCCTTACAATACCTGGACAATGCCTGGTAATGCATGCCAATGCTTTGCAATGACAGGCAAAGCCTTGCAATGCTTGGAAAATGCCTGGCAATGCTTGAGCAATGCCTGACAATGTCTGGCAATGCATGGCAAAGCCTGGCAATGCCTGGGCAATGCCTGACAATGCTTGGCGATGCCTGCGCAATGCCCGCTAGTGCCTGGATAATGCCTGGCAAAGCCTAGGTAATGCCTGGCAATGCACGGCAATGCCTGGGAATGCCTAAGCAATGCATGGGCAATACCTGGCAATGCCTAGGAATGCCTGCCAATGCCTGGAAATGCCTTTGCAATGCCTAGAAATGCCTGGCAATGCCTGGCAAAGCCTGGCAATGCCTAGGCAATACTTGGGCAGTGTCTGGCAATGCCTAGGCAATGCCTGGAAATGCCCACAAAATGCTTGGGAATACATGGCAATGCCTGGCAATGCCCGGGAAATGCCTAGCAATGCGTGGCAATGCATTGCAATGCCTGGACAATGCGTGCCAATGCCTTGACAGTTTATGGCAATGCCTGATAATGCCTGGCCAATGCCTGGCAATGCTTGGGCAATGCGTGGCAATGTTTGGGCAATACCTGGCAAGGCTTGGGAACGCCCGGCAATGCCTAGCAATGCCTGTCAATGCCTGGACAATGCGTAGAAATTCCTAGGCAATGCCTTGCAATGCCTTGGAATGCATGACAATGCCTGGTAATCCTTGGCAATGCCTGGGCAATGCCTGGCAATGCCTGGAAATGCCTCGACAATGCCTAGCAATACGTGGGAAATACTTGACAATGCCTGGCAATGCCTGGGAAATGCCTGGCTATGCCTGGCAATGCCTTTAATGCCTGGACAATGCCCGGTATTGTCTGGGTAATGCCTGGCAATGCCCGGAAATGCCTGGCAAAGCCTTATAATGCCTGGGCAATGCCTGGCAATGCCTTGGGAATGCCTGGCAACGCCGGGCCAATGCCTATGCAATGCCTACGCAATGCCTGGTAATGCATGGACAATGTTTGTAAATGCCTAGGCAATGCCTGGGCAATGCCTGACAATGCCTGGTTATGCCTTAGCAATTCCTGGCAATACCTGGCTAGACCTGGGCAATGCATGACAATGCATGGCAATGCCTGACAATGCCTGGCAAAGCCTAGCAAAGCTTGGCAATGCCTGGACAATGCCTGGGCAATCCCTGGGCACTACTTGGCAATGTTTAGAAAATGCCTGGCAATGCCTGGCAATGCCTGGGCAATGCATGTAAATGCCCCGGCAATGCCTCGGCAATGCCTCGCCAATGCGTAGGAATGCCTGACAATGCTTGGCAATGCCTGACAATGCCTGGGAATGCATGGGCAATGCCTGGCAATGCCTGCACAATGCCTGGTAATGGCTCGCAATGCGTGGCAATGCCTAGGTAATGCCTGGCAATGCCTGGGTAATGCCTGGCAATGCCAAGACAATAACTGACAATGCGTGGCAATGCCTAGGCAATGCCTGGCAATGCCTGGGGAATGCCTAGCAATGCCTGAGTAATGCATTGCAATGCATGGACAATGCATGGAAATTCTTGGGCAATTCCTACGTAATGCCTAGCAATGCCTGGCAATGCCTGGGCAATGCCTGGTAATGCCTGGGCAATGCCTGGCAATGCCTATGAAATGCTGGACAATGCCTGGCAATGCCTGGACTATGCTTAGCAATTCCTCGCAGAGTCACGCAATGCCTACGCAATGCACGGGAATGCCCGGATAGTGCCTAGACAATGCATTGGCAATGCCTGGAAATGCCTGGCAATGCCTGGTAATACTTGGGTAATGCCCGAACAATGCCTGGCAATGCCTCGGCAATGCCTGGCAATGCTTGGACAATGCTTGACAATACCTGGGCAATGCCTGGCAATGCTTGCTAATGCCTGGGCAATGTATGGCAATGTCCGGCAATGCTTGGAAATGCCTGACATGGCCTGGCAATGCCTGGGCAATGCTTGGGCAATCCCTAGCAATGGCAGGCAACGCCTGGCAATTCCTGGCAATGCCTGGAAATACCTGGCAATGACTGGGCAATTCTTGGCAATGCCTGGGCAATGCCTGGAAATGCCTATCGGCCTGGTAATGCCTGGGCAATGTCTGGACAATGCGTAGCAATGCATGGGCAATGCCTAGCAATGTCTAGGCATGCCTGGTAATGCCTAGGCAATGCATGATAATGCCTCGACAATGCCTCGGCAATGTCTGGCAATGCGTGGGCAATGTCTGGCAATAACTTGACAATGCCTGGTAATGCCTGCCAATGGTTGGCAATGACTGGCAATGCCTTGCAATGCTTGGACAAGGCGTGGCAATGATTGGGCAACGCCTGGCAATGTTTGGCAATGCATGGCAAAGCCTGGCAATGCCTAGGCAATGCCTGGCAATGCCTTGGTAATGCCTGGCAATGCCTGGGCAATGCTTGGCAATACCTAGCAATGCCTGGGCAATGCTCGGTAGTGCCTGGAAAATGCCTGGTAATGCCGAGGTAATGCCTGGCAATGCACGTAAATGTATGGCAATGCCTGAGAAATGCATGGGTAATGCCTGGCAATGCCTAGGAATGCCTGCCAATGCCTGGCAATGCCTCAGCAATGCATAGAAATTCCTGGCAATGCCTGGGCAATGCCTTGGAATGCATGGCAAAGCTTGGCAATGCCTCTCAAAGCTTGGCAATGCCTAGGCAATACTTGGGCAGTGTCTGGCAATGCCTGGGCAATGCCTAGAAATGCCCAGACAATGGATGGCAATGCCTGATAATGCCTGGCCAATGCCTGGCAATGCTTGGGCAATGCGTGGCAATGTTTGGGCAATACCTGGCAAGGCTTGGGAACGTCCGGCAATGCCTAGAAATGCCTATCAATGATTGGACAATGCGTGGAAATGCCTAGGCAATGCCTTGCAATGCCTGGGAATGCCTGGCAATGCCTGGTAATCCCTGGCAATGCCTGGGCAATGCCTGGCAATGCCTGGCAATGCCTCGACAATGCCTAGAAATACGTGGGAAATGCTTGACAATGCCTGGCAATGCCTGGGCAATGCCTGGCTATGCCTGGCAATGCCTTGAATGCCTGGACAATGCCCGGTAATGTCTGGGTAATGCCTGGCAATGCCCGGAAATTCCTGGCAAAGCCTTACAATGCCTGGGCAATGCCTGGCAATGCCTTGGGAATGCCTGGCAACGCCGGGGCAATGCCTATGCAATGCCTACGCAATGCCTGGCAATGCATGGACAATGCCTGGAAATGCCTAGGCAATGCCTGGGCAATGCCTGACAATGCGTGGCAATGCCTTAGCAATTCCTGGCAATACCTGGCTATACCTGGGCAATGCATGACAATGCCTGGCAATGCCTGACAATGCCTGGCAAAGCCTAGCAAAGCTTGGCAATGCCTGGACAATGCCTGGGTAATCCCTGGGCACTGCTTGGCAATGTCTAGAAAATGCCTGGCAATGCCTGACAATGCCTGGGCAATGCATGTCAATGCCCCGGCAATGCCTCGGCAATGCCTCGCCAATGCCTGGGAATGCCTGACAATGCTTGGCAATGCCTGGCAATGCCTGGGAATGCATGGGCAATGCCTGGACAATGCCTGGCAATGGCTCGCAATGCGTGGCAATGCCTAGGTAATGCCTGGCAATGCCTGGGTAATGCCCGGCAATGCCTGGACAATAACTGACAATGCGTGGCAATGCCTAGGCAATGCATGGCAATGCCTGGGGAATGCCTGGCAATGCGTGGGTAATGCATCGCAATGCATGGACAATGCATGGCAATTCTTGGGCAATTCCTACGTAATGCCCAGCAATGCCTGGCAACGCCTCGGCAATGCCTGGTAATGCCTGGGCAATGCCTGGCAATGCCTAGGAAATGCTGGACAATGCCTGGCAATGCCTGGACTATGCCTAGCAATTCCTCGCAGAGCCACGCAATGCCTACGCAATGCATGGGAATGCCTGGACAGTGCCTAGACAATGCCTGGGCAATGCCTAGAAATGCCTGGCAATGCCTGGTAATACCTGGGTAATGCCCGAACAATGCTTGGCAATGCCTCGGCAATGCCTGGCAATGCTTGGACAATGCTTGACAATACCTGGGCAATGCTTGGCAATGCTTGCTAATGCCTGGGCAATGTATGGCAATGTCCGGCAATGCTTGGAAATGCATGGCAAAGCCTGACAATGCCTGGGAAATGCTTGGGCAATTCCTGGCAATGCCTGGCAATGACTGGGCAAATATTGGCAATGCCTTTGCAATGCCTGGAAATGCCTATCGGCCTGGTAATGCCTGGGCATTGTCTAGACAATGCATAGCAATGCATGGGTAATGCCTAGCAATGTCTCCGCATGCCTGGTAATGCCTAGGCAATGCATGATAATGCCTCGGCAATGCCTCGGCAATGCCTGGCAATGCGTGGGCAATATCTGGCAATAACTTGACAATGCCTGGTAATGCCTGCCAATGGTTGGCAATGACTGGCAATGCCTTGCAATGCTTGGACAAGGCCTGGCAATGATTGGGCAACGCCTGGCAATGTCTGGCAATGCATGGCAAAGCCTGGCAATGCCTAGGCAATGCCTGGCAATGCCTTGGCAATGCCTGGAAATGCCTGGGCAATGTTTGGCAATACCTAGCAATGCCTGGGCAATGCCCGGTAGTGCCTGGATAATGCCTGGTAATGCCTAGGTAATGCTTGGCAATGCACGGCAATGCCTGGCATTGCCTGGGAAATGCATGGGCAATGCCTGGCAATGCCTATGAATGCCTGCCAATGCCTAGCAATGCCTGAGAAATGCATAGAAATGCCTGGCAATGCCTTGGAATGCATGGCAAAGCTTGGCAATGCCTGTCAAAGCCTGGAAATGCCTAGGCAATACTTGGGCAGTGTCCGGCAATGCCTCGCCAATGCCTAGAAAAGCATAGCAATGCCCAGAGAATGATGGGCAATGCCTAGCAATGCCTGGCAATGCCTGGCAATGCATGGCAATGCTTCGACAATGCCTGGCAATGCCTTGGCAATGGATGGCAATGCCTGACAATGCCTGGCCAATGCCTGGCAATGCTTGGGCAATACGTGGCAATGTTTGGGCAATACCTGTCAATGCTTGGGAACGCCCGGCAATGCCTAACAATGCCTGTAAATACGTGGACAATGCCTGGCAATGCCTAGGCAATGCCTGGGAATGCCTGAAAATGCCTGGTAATCCCTGGCAATGCCTGGGCAGTGCCTGGCAATGCCTGGAAATGCCTCGACAATGCCTACCAATGCGTGGACAATGCTTGACAATGCCTGGCAATGCCTGGGCAATGCCTGGCAATGCCTAACAATGCTTGGGCAATGCCTAGCAATACCTGGGCAATGACTGGCATTGCCTTGCAATGCCTGGCAATGCCCAAGCAATGCATGGCAATGCCTGGGCAGTGCCTAGCAATGCCTAGTAATGCCTAGCAATGCCAGGGAAAGGCCTGGCAATGCTTGGGCAATGCCTCGCATGCCAGGCAATGCTAAGGCAATGCCTGGAAAAGCATATGCAATGCTTGGCAATGCCACACAATGCCCGAGCAATGCCTTGTAATGCTTGGGCAATGCCTGGCAATATCTGGGTAATGCCTGGCAAGGCGTAGAAATGCCTGGAAATGCCTGGGCAATGCATGGTGATTCCTAGACGATGCTTGGCAATGCCTAAGCAATGCCTTGCAATGCGTAGGAAATGCCTGGCAATGCCTGGGCAATGCCTGGCAATGCATGGCAATGCCTCAAAATTCCTGGCAATGCTTGCTAATACCTAGGCAATGTCTAGGCAATGCCTAGCAATGCCTGGGCAATGCCTGGCAATGCCCAACAATGCTTGGGCAATTCCTTGTAGTGCCTGGTAATGCCTGGGAAATGCATGGCAATGCCTGGAAATGCCTGGCATAGCCTGGCAATGCTTGGATAATGCCAGGACAATACCTGGCTATGCTTGGGAAATTCTTGGCAATGCCTGGACAATGCCTAGCAATGCTTGGCAATGCCTGGAACTGTCTGTGAAATGCCTGGTAATGCCTTGGCAATGCCTCAACAATGCCTGGCAATGCCTGGCAATGCCTGGCAATGCGTGGGCAATGCCTGGCAATGTTTGGCAATGCTTGGCAACTCCTGGCAATACCTGGACAATGCCTCGCAATACCTGGCAATGCGTGGGCAATGCCTGGCAATGCCTAACAATACGTGGCAATGCCTAGGTCATGCCTCGCACTGCCTGGGCAATGCCTGTGTAATGCATGGCAATACCCGGCTATGCCTGGCAATGCCTGGGCAATGCCGGACAATGCCTGGAAAATGCATAGCAATGCTTGGGCAATGCCTGGCAAGCGTGAGCAATGCATGGTAATGCCTCGCAATGCCTATGCAATGCCTGTCAATGCTTGGGCAATCCCTGGCAATGCCAGGGCAATGCCTTGCATTGCCTGGCATTGCGTGACAATGTCTGGGCAATGCCTGGGCAATGCCTTGCAATGCCTGGGTAATGTCTGGAAATGCTTCGCAATGCCAGGCAAAGACTGGCAACGCCTTGGAAATGCCTGGCAATGCCTGGGCAATGCCTGGTAATGCATGGGCAATGCCTATAAATACCTGGCAATGCCTGGAAATGCCTCGACAATGCCTGAACAATTCCTGGCAATGCCTAGGAAATGCCTAGCAATAACTGGGCAATGCCTGGCAATGCCTGGGCAATACCTGGTAATGCATGGCATTGCGTGGCAAAGACAAGCAAAGCATCGCAATGCCTTGGCAATGCCTAGCAATGCTTTTTGCAATGCCTCACAATGCCTGGCAATGCCCGGTAATGTCTGGACAATGCTAGGGAATGTCTGGAAACACATCACAATGCCCGTAATGCCTGGACAATGCCTGGCAATGCTTGGACAATGCATGGAAATGCCTGGATACTGCCTGGGCAATGCCTGGCAATGCCTGGACAATGCGCGGTAATGCCTTGGCAATGCCTGGCAATGCATGGCAAAGCCTGGAAATGCCTGGGCAATGCCAAGAAATGCCTGGGCAATGCCTGGAAATGCCTGGTAATGCGTGTACAATACCTGGACAATGCCTTGGCAATGCCTTGCAATGCTTGGCAATGTTTGACAATGTCTGAGTATTGCCTGGACAATGCCTGGCAATGCCAAGGCAATGTCTAGCAATGCCTCGTACTGCCTGGCAATGCCTCGCAATGACTGGCAAAGCCTGGCAATGCCTACTTTTTGCCTCAAAATGCTTGGGCAATGCCAAGCAATTCCTTGCCAATGCCTGGCAATGCCTGGCAATACCTGGCAATGCCTACGCAATGCTTGAGAATGTCCGGCAATGCCTGGCAAAGCCTGGCAATGCCTGGACAATGCTTGGCAATGCGTGGGCAATCCCTAGGCAATGCCTGGCAATGCCTTGGAAATGCCTGGCAATGCCTGGGCAATGCCCGGTAATGCCTGAGCAATGCCTGGTAATGTTTGGGCAATGCCTAGTAATGTGTGGGAATGCTTGGCAATGCCTAGGCAATGCATGGCAATGCCTGGCAATGCATGGAAATGCCTGTGCAATGCGTGGCAATGCTTGGCAATGCCTGGCATAGCCTAACAATGCCGGGCAATGCTTGGCAAAGTACGGCAATGCCTTGGGAATGCCTTCGCAATGCATGCAATGCTTGGGTAATGCCTCGCAATGCCTGTGCAATGCCAAGCAATGCCTGGGCAATGCCTAGCAATGCATGGAAATGCCTAGGCAATGCCTGACAATGTCTGGACAATGCCTGGCAATGCCTGAGTAATGCCCGGCAATGCTTGGGCAATGCGTGGCAATGCTTGGGCAATATCTGGCAATGCATAGCAATGCCTGGCAACGTCTGGCAATGCCTAGTAATGCCTGGCAATGCCTGGGCAATGCATGACAATGCCTGGGCAATGCCTCGCAATGCCTTGCAATGCCTGACAATGCCTGGCAATGCCTGGCAATGCCTGGCAATGCTTGGGCAATGCCTGGCAATGCGTGGGCAATGCCTTACAATGCCTGGCAATGCCTTGGCAATGCCAAGAAATGCTTGGGCAATGCCTGGCAATGCCTCCAAATGCCTGACAATGCATGGCATTGCCTAACAATGCCTGGGCAATGCCTAGCAATGCCTGGGCATTGCTTGGCAATGGCTAGAAATTCTTGGCAATGCTTGGACAATGCCTGGCAATACTTGGGCAATGCCTGGCAATACCTGGGCAATGCCTAGCAATGCCTGGGAATGCTTTGCAATATCTGGGCAACGCTAGGCATGCCTGGCAATGCTAAGGCAATACCTGGCAATGCCTGGTAATGCCCAAGCAATGCCTAGAAATGCCTAGGCAATGCTTGGCAATGCATGGCAATGCCTAACAATGCCTGGAAATGTCTGGGCAATGCTTGGCAATGCCTGTCAATGCTCGGGTAATGCCAGGCAATTCCTGGACAATGCCTGTCAATACCTGGGCAATGCCTGGCAACGCCTGGCAATGCCTGGTAGTGGGTAATGCCTGGCAATGCCTGGGCAAAGCCTGGCAATGCGTGGGCATTGCCGGGCATTGCCAAGCATTGCCAGGCATTGCAGAGGCATTGTCAGGCATTGCCAAGCATTGCCAGGCATTGCCCAGGCATTGCCAAGCATTGCCTAGGCAGTGCCAGGCATTGCCACGCGTTGCCAGGCATTGTCCAGGCATTGCCAGGCATTGCCAGGTATTGCCTAGGCATTTCCACGTATTGCCTCAGCATTGCTAGGCATTGCCAGGCAATGCCCAGGTATTGTGAGGCACTGCCAGGCATTGCCAGGCATTGCCCAGGCATTGGTAGGCATTGCCGAGGCATTGCCAATCATTGCCCAGGCATTGCCAGGCATTGCCAGGCATTGCCAGGCATTGCCTAGGCATTGCTAGGCATTGCCAGGCATTGTTAGGCATTGCAAAGCTTTGCCAGGCATTGCTCGGGCAATTCTTTGCAATGTCCAGGCATTGCCAGGCATTGTAAGCCATTGCCCATGCATTTCCAGGCATTGCCCAGGCATTGCCAGGCATTGCCAGGCATTACCATGCATTTTCCACGCATTGCTAGGCTTTTCCAAGAATTGTCATGCATTGACATGCATTGCCCAGGCATTACCAGGCATGCACAGGCATTTCCAGGCATTGTCAGGCATTTCTAGGCGTTGCCTGGCATTGCCATGCATTGCCAGGTATTGCCCATGCATTGCCAGGCATTACCCAAGCATTGCCAGGCATTGCCCAGGCATTGCTAGGCATTACCCAGGCACTGTAAGGCGTTGCCAGGCATTGACAGGTATTGTCCAGGAATTGCCAGGCATTGCCCAGGCATTGCCAGGCATTGCCAGGCATTACCATGCATTTTCCACGCATTGCTAGGCTTTTCCAAGAATTGTCATGCATTGACATGCATTGCCCAGGCATTACCAGGCATGCACAGGCATTTCCAGGCATTGTCAGGCATTTCTAGGCGTTGCCTGGCATTGCCATGCATTGCCAGGTATTGCCCATGCATTGCCAGGCATTACCCAAGCATTGCCAGGCATTGCCCAGGCATTGCTAGGCATTACCCAGGCACTGTAAGGCGTTGCCAGGCATTGACAGGTATTGTCCAGGAATTGCCAGGCATTGCCCAGGCATTGCCAAGCATTCCCAGGCATTGCCCAGGCATTGCCAATCAATTCTAGGCATTGCTCGGGCATTGTCAGGCATTGCCAGGCATTGCCTAAGCATTGTGAGGCATTGCCTTAACATTGCCACGCATGCCTAGCATTGCCCAGGTATTGCCAGGCAATGCCAAGCATTGCCCAGGTATTGCCAGGCATGGCCCAAGCAATGCCAGGCATGGCCCAAGCATTGCGAGGCATTGCCCACGCATTGCCAGGCATTGCCAGGCATTGCCCAGGCATTGCCAGGCATTATCCAGGCATTGTTAGGCATTGACCAAGAATTGCAAGGAATTGCCAGGCCTTGGCAGGCATTGCCCAGGCATTACCAGGCATTGCCAGGCATTGCCAATCATTGCCCAAGCATTACCAGGCATTGCCCATGCATTACCAAGCATTGCCAAACATTGTCAGGCACTGCCCAGGCATTGCCAAGCATTACCCAGGCATTGCCAGGCATTGCCCAGGCATTGTCCGGCATTGCCAGGCATTGTAAGGCATTGCCCAGGCATTGTCTAGGAATTGCCCAGGCATTGCCCAGGCGTTGCCAGGCATTCCAAGGTATTGCCCAGGCATGGCCAGGCATTCCCAGGCATTGCCCAGGCATTGCGTGGGAATGCCTGGGAATGCAAGGCATTGCCTGGCAATGCAAGGTATTGCCAGGCATTGCAAGGTATTGCCTTAGCGTTTCCAGGCATGCCTAGCATAGCCCAGGTATTGCCAGGCATTTCCAGGCACTGCCCTGGCATGCCAGGTATTGCCCAAGCATTACCAGACATTGCCCAGGGATTGCCAACCATTGCCAGCCATTGCCAGGCACTGCTCAGGCATTGCCAGGCATTTCCCAAGCATTGCCATGCATTGCCAGGCATTGCTCAGGCATTTCTAAGCATTGCCAGGCATTTTCAGGCATTACCAGGCATTGCTTAGGCATTGCCAGGCATTGCCAGGCATTGCCAAGCGTTGCCAGGCATTGACACGCATTGCCCAAGCATTAGAAGGCATTGTCTACGCATTGCCAGGCATTGCCCGGGCATTGCCAAGCATTACCCAGGCATTGCCATGCATTGCCAGGCATTGCCAGGCATTACCCAAACATTGCCAGGCATTGTCGAGGCATTGCTAGGCACTGCAAGGCATAGCCCGGGCATTATGAGGCATTGCCATGCATTACTCATGTATTGTCAGACATAAGCAGGCATTGCCAGGCATTGCCCAGGTATTTCAAGGCATTTCCCAATCATTGCCAGGCTTTGCCTAGGCATTTCCAAGCATTGCCAGCCATTGCCAGGCACTTCCTAGGCATTACCAGGCACTGCCCATGCATTGCTCGGCACTGCTCAGGCATTGCAAGGCATTGCCAAGCGTTTCCAGGCATTGCCCAAGTATTGTCAGGCATTGCCCAAGCATTGCCATGCATTGTCCAGGCATTGCCAAGCATTGCCAGCCATTGCCAGGTACTGTAAAGGCATTGCCAAGCATTGCCTAGGCATTGCCAAGCATTGCCAGGCATTGCCCAGGCATAACCAAGCGTTGCCAGGCATTGCCAGGCATTTCCAGGCATTACCCAGGGATTTCCAGGCATTTTCAGGCATTGCACTGGCATTGCCAGGCATTACCCAGGCATTGTCAGGCATTGCCAGGCATTGCCCAAGAATCGCCAGGGATTGCCAGGCATTGTCAGGCATTGCGAGGAATTGCCCAGGCATTTTGAGGCATTGGCCAGGCATTGCCAGGCATTGCTACAAATTGTCCAGGCATTGTGAGGCATTGGCCAGGCATTGCCAGGCATTGTCAGCATTGCCAGGTATTCCCAGGCATTGCCAAGTATTGCCCACGCATTGCCAGGCATTGCCCTAGCATTGCCTGGCAATGCCCAGGCATTACAAGGCATTGACAAGGCATTGCCAGGTGTTTTGAGGCATTGCAAGGCATTGCCAGGTATTGCTAAGGTATTGCCCAAGCATTGTAAGGCATTGTCGAGCATTGCCCATGCATTGCCACGCATTGCCAATGCATTGCCCAGGCATTGCCAAGCATTGTCCAGGCATTGCCAGGCATTGCCCGGGCATTTCCATGCATTGCCTAGGCATTGCCAGGCATTGCCAGGCATTGCCAGGCATTGCTAGGCATCGCCAAGCATTGCCAGGCATTGCCAGGCATTGCCCAAGCATTTATAGGCATTGCCCAGGCATTGCCAGGCATTGTAAGGCATTGCCCACGCATTGTCAGGCATTGCCCAGTCATTATCAGGCATTGCCAGGCATTTTGCAGGCATCGTCATGCATTGCCAGGCATTGTCAGGCATTGCAAGGCATTGCCAGGCATTGCCCAGGCATTGCCAAGCATTGTTAGCTTTACCAGGCATTGCCAGGCATTGCCAGGCATTGCCAATAATTGCCCAGGCATTGCCAGGCATTGCCCAATTATTGCCTGGCATTGTCCAGGCATTGCCAGGCATTGCCTAGGCACTGCCACGCGTTGCCAGGTATTGCCAGGCAATGCCAGGTATTGCCCACGCATTGCCAGGCATTACCCAAGCATTGCCACGCATTGCCAAGGCATTTCCGAGCATTATCCACGCATTGCCAGGCATTGCTCAGGCATTGCCCAGGCATTGCCAGGCATTGTCCATGCATTTCCAGGCACTTCCCGGGCATTGCCCAGGCATTGCCCATGCATTGCCCAGCATTGCCACGCATTGCCATGCATTGCGAAGCATTGCCAAGTATTGCCCAGGCATTGCTAGGCATTGCTCGGGCTTTGCTAGGCATTGCGTAGACATTGCTAGACATTGCCTTATCATTATCATGCATGCCTAACATTGCCCAGATATTGCCAGGCATCGCCAGGCATTGCCACGCATTACCCAGGTATTGCCAAGTATTGCCCAAGCATTGTCAGACATTGTCCAAGCATTGCCAAGCATTCCCAGCCATTGTCATGGACTGCCCAGGCATTGCCATGCATTGCCCAAGCATTGCCAGGCATTGCCACGCGTTGCCCATGCATTGATAGGCATTGCTAGGCATTGCCAGGCATTGCCACGCATTGCCATGTATTGCTCGGGCCTTTCCCGGCATTGCCTAGGTATTGTTAGGCATTGTAAGGCATTAACCACGCATTGCCCAGGCATTGCCATGCATTGCCTGGCATTGTCCAGGCATTGCCGGGCATTGCCAGGCATTGTCTGGCATTGCAAGGCATTGCTAGGCATTGTCCATGCATTGCCATGCATTGCCCAGGCATTGCCAGGCATTGCCAGGCATTGCCAGGCGCTGCCAGGCATAGCCAGGTATTGCCCAAGCATTGCCAGGCATTGCCCAAGAATTGCCAGACATTATTCAGGCATTGCCAGGCATTACCCAGGCATTGTCAGGCATTGCCTAGGCATTGCCATGCATTTCCAGGCATTGCCATGCATTGCCAGGTATTGCCAGGCATTGCCCTGGCATTGCTAGACATTATGTAAGCATTATGAAGCATTACCCAGGCATTGCAGGCATTGCCAATGCATTGCCAAGGCATTGCCATGGTATGCCAGGCATTGCTAGGCATTGCTAGGTTTTCCAATGCATTGCCATTCATTTCCAAGCATTGCCAGGCATTGCCACGCATTGCCCAGGCATTGCCATGCATTGCCAGGCGTTACCTAGGCATTGCCAGGCATTGACACGCATTGCTAGGCATTACACAGGCATTGCTAGACATTACAAAGGTATTACCGGGCATTGCCCATGCATTGCCCGGCATTGCCCAGGCATTGCCAGGCATTGCCAAGCATTGCCCAAGCATTCCCAGGCATTTTCCACGCATTGCCAAGCATTGTCCACGCAATGCCAGGCTTTACCAGGCATTGCTGGGAATTGTCAGGCATTACTTAGGAATTGCCAACTATTACTATGTATTGCCAGGCATTGCCAAGGCATTGCCAGCAATTACCCAAGCATTTACGGGCATTGCGCGGGCATTGCCAGGCTTTGCCAGTCATTGCGAGGCATTGTCAGGCATTACTAGGCATTGCCGAGGCATTTCCAGGCATTTCCAGGCACTTCCTAGGCATTGCCAGACATTGCCAAGCAGTGCCAGGCATTGCCTGGGCATTGCGAGGCATTGCCCGGGCATTGCGAGGCATTGCTCAGGCATTGTTCAGCATTGCCTAGGCATTGATTAGCATTGCCGAGGCATTACCGCGCATTGTCCAGGCATTGCCAAGCATTGCCTAGGCATTACCTAGGCATTGCCACGCATTACCCAGGCATTGCCACGCATTGTCTAGGCATTCCCAGGCATTGCGAGGCGTTGTCGGACATTGCCGGGCATTGTCCAGGCATTGCCGGGCATTGCCAAGCATTGCCCAGGCATTGTCAGGCATTGCCCAAGCATTGCCAGACATTGCCCAGGCATTAAAAGTCTTTGCTTGTCATTGCCACGCATTGCTAGGCATTGCCAGGCATTGCCTAGGCATTGCCAAGCATTGCCGAGGCATTGCCCATGCATTCACAAGCATTGCCAGGCATTGCCCACGCATTGCCAGGCATTATCCATGCATTGTCCAGGCATTTCCAGGCATTGCCATGCCTTTCCAAGCATTGTCCAGGCATTGCCAGGTATTGCCCAGGCATTGCCAGGCATTGCCTAGGCGTTGCCAAGCTTTACCAGGCATTGCCAGGCATTTCCAGACATTACCCAGGCATTGCAAGGCATTGCCATGCATTGCCCAGGCATTGTCGGGCATTGCCAGGCAATGCCAGGCATTTTCCAGGCATTGCCAGACATTGCCCAGGCATTTCCAGGCATTGCCATGCATTGCCCAGGCATTACCAGGCATTGTCCAAGTAATGCTAGGCATTGTCCAGGCATTGTCAGGCATTGCCAGGCATTGCATGCCATTGCCAAGCATTACATATGCATTTCCAGGCATTGCCCAGGCATTGCGAGGCATGACCTAGGCATTGCCACACATTGTTAGGCATTGCCATGCATTACTAGGCATGGCCAAGCATTGCGAGGCATTGTCCACGCATTGCCAGGCATTGCCAAGCATTGACAGGTATTGCCAGGCATTGTCCAGGCATTGCCAGGCATTGCCAGGCATTGATGAGGCATTGCCAAGGCATTACCAGGCATTGCCTAGGCATTGCCAAGCATTGCTGGGCATTGTCCATGCATTGCCAAGCATTGCCCAGGCATTATCCTGGCATTGCCAGGCTTTGTCAGGCATTGCCATGCATTATCTAGGCATTGCCACGCACTGCCAGGAATTTCCCAGGCGTTGCCAGAATTTGCCAGCCATTGTCCAGGCATTGCCAGGCATTGCCCAAGTATTGCCTAGGTATTGCAAAGCATTGATAGGCATTTCCAGGCATTGCCAGGCATTGCCTAGACATTGCAAGGCATTGCCTAGGCATTGCCAAGCATTGCTTAGGCATTGCCAGGCATTGCCAAGGCATTGCCATGCATTGTCTAGGCATAGCCAGGCATTTCTAGGTATTTCCATGCATTACCCAGATATTGCCAGGCATTGCCAGGCATAGCCAGGCATTGCCAGACATTACTCGGGTATTGGGTGGCATTGCCAGGCATTGCACTGGCATTGCCAGGCATTGCCTTAGCATTTCCAGGCATGCCTGGCATTACCCAAGCATTACCCAGATATTGCTAGGCATTGTCCAAGCATTGCTAGGCATTGCCAGGCATTGCCCACGCATTGCCAGGTGTTGTCAGGCATTGCCCACTCAGTGCGAGGCATTGCCCAAGCATTGCTAGGCATTGTGAGGCATTGCCAGGCATTGCCCATGCATTGTCATGGATGACCAGGCATTTTCAGGCATTCCCATGCATTTCCAGGCATTGTCCAGGCATTGACAGGCATTGCCAGGCATTGCCGTGCGTTGCCAGGCATTGCCAAGTATTGCCCAGGCATTGCCAGGCATTACCCAAGCATTACCAGGCATTGGCCAAGCATTGTCCAGCATTGCCCTGCATGACCAAGGCATTGCCACGCATTGCTAGGCATTGCGAGGCATTCTCCGGGCATTGCCAGACATTTCCCATGCATTTCCAGGCATTCCCAAGCATTCTCCAGGCATTTCCAGGCGTTGCTCAAGCATTGTCGGACATTACCCAAGTATAGCATAGGTATTACCAGGCTTTGCCAGGCCTTGCCAGGCAATGCCAGGCTTTGCCATGCATTGCCAGGCATTGCCAGGCATTGCCAGGCATTTCCAGGCATTGCCCATGCATTTCCAGACATTGGTAGGCATTGCCAGGCATTGCCATGCATTACCCAAGCATTGCTCAGGCATTGTCAGGCATTGCCGGGCATTGCCATGCATTACCCAGACATTACCAGGCATTGTCGAGGCATTACCAGGCATTGCCCAGGCATTTCCAGGTATTGCCCTGGCATTGTGCAGCATTGCCAGGCATTGCCCAGGCATTTCCAGGCATTGCCAAGGCATTGCCAGGCATTCCCTAGGCATTGCCAGGCTTTATCATACATTGCCGGGCATTGCCGGAAATTTCCAGGCATTTCCCAAGCATTGTGAGGCATTGCAAGGAATAGCCTGGCATTGCCCAGGCATTGCCAGGCACTAACCAAGCATTGTCACGCTTTGCAAGTCATTGCCAGGCATTACCAGGCATTGTCCAGACATTGCCAGGCATTACCCAAGCATTGCCAAGCATTGCCGAGGCATTGCCCACGCATTGTCCAGGCCTTGCGTAGGCATTGCCAGGCATGGCCCAGGCATTGCCAGGCATTACCCAGGCATTGCCAGGCATTGTCTAAGCATTGTCCATGCATTACCAGGCATTGCCAGGCATTTCCAAGCATTGCCCAGGCATTGCCATGTATTACCCACGCATTGCCGAGCATTGGCTAGGCATTGCTAGGCATTGTCAGGCATTGCCCAGGCATTGCTAGGCATTACACGGGCATTACCGGGCATTGTCCAGGCATTGCGAGGCATTGCCAAACATTGTCCAGGCATTGCCAGGCATTGCCCAGGCATTGTCAGGCTTTGCCAGGCATTGCCAGGCATTGCCGGACATTGCCAGGCATCGCCCGGGCATTGCCAGTCATTTCCAGGCATTGCCCAGGCATTGTCAGGCATTGTCCAAGCATTTCCAAGCATTGCCGAGGCATTGCCAGGCATTGTCCAGGCATTACCCAGGTATTACCAGGCATTACCAGGCATTCCCAGGCATTGTCCATGCATTGCCCAGGCATTGCCAGGCATTGCCCAGGCATTGCGTGGCTTTTCCACGCATTGCCAGGCATTTCTAGGCATTGTCCAGGCATTCACAGGCATTGTCAAGCATTTCCTTACCATTGCCAAGCATTACCCAGGCATTGTCATACATTGTCCAGGCATTGTCCAGGCATTTCTAGATATTGCCAGGCATTTCCAAGCATTGCCCAGGCATTGCCAGGCATTACCCAGGCATTGCCAGGCGTTACATAGGCGTTACCAGGCTCTGCCAGGCATTGCGAGGCATTTCCAGACATTACGCAGGCATTGCAAGGCGTTGTTAGGCATTGCCAAGCAATGCCATGTATTGCCCAGGCATTGCCAGGCATTTCCATGCATTGCCCAGGCATTGCCAGACATTGCCCAAGCATTGCTAGGCATTGTCTAGGCATTGTCAGGTATTGCCAAGGCATTGCCAGGCATTGCTAGGCATTACCAGGCATTACATAGGCATTGCCATGCATTGCCCAGGCATTGCGAGGCATGACATAGGCATTGCCACGCATTGTTAGACATCGCCTGGCATTGCTAGGCTTTGCCATGCATTGCGAGACATTATCTAGGCATTGCCAGGCATTGCCCAGACATTGCAATGCATTGCCTAGGCATTACCAGGAATTGTCCAGACATTTCCTGGCATTGTCTAGGCATAGCCAGGCATTGCCCATGCATTTCTAGGCATTGCCAAGCATTTCCTACGTGTTGCCAGGCATTGCAAGGCATTGTCCAGGTATTGCAAGGCATTGCTCGGGCATTGCGATGCATTGCCAGGAATTGCATAGGCGTTGCCAGGCATTGCCTTAGCATTGCCAGGCATGCCTGGAATTGCTTAAGCATTGCCCAGGTATTGCCCAGGCATAGCCCAGGCATTGCCAAACATTCCCTAGGCATTACTAGGCATTGCACAAGAATTGCAATGCATTGCCCATGCATTGCCAGGCATTGCCCATGCATTGCCCAGGTATTGCCAGACATAGCCAGACATTACCTAGGCATTGCCCAGGCATTGCCCTTCTATTGCCTGGCATTGCCCAAGCGTTGCCGAGGCTTTGCCAGGCCTTGCCAGGCATTGCCAAAGCATTGCCAGGCATTGTCATGCATTCCCAGGAATTTGTAAGAATTGCCCAAACATTGCCAGGCATTGCTTAGGCATTGCCAGGCAATGCCAGGCACTGCTATGCATTGCCAGGCATTGCGAGGTATTGCCGAGGCATTGCCAGGCATTGTCCAAGCATTGCCAGGCATTGCCTAGACATTGCCAAGCATTACCCAGGCATTGCTAGGCGTTGCCAGGCATTGCCAGGTATTGCCTTGCATTGCCCAAGCATTTCCAGGCATTGCCGAGGCATTGCCAGGCATTGCCCAGGCATTGCCAGGCATTGTCCAAGCATTGCCATGCATCTCCCTGGCATTGCCAGGCATTGCCAAGCATTTCCAGTCATTGCAAGGCACTGCACATGCATTGCCAGTCATTGCCCAAGCATTGCCAGGCATTGCCAGGCATTACCAAGCATTGCCAGTATTGCCTAGGCATTGCTAGGCATTGCCAGGCATTGTCAAGCATCGCTAAGCATTGCCAGGCATTGTCCAAGCATTTATAGGCATTGCCGAGGCATTGCCAGGCATTTTAAGCCATTACTAACACATTGCCGGGCATTTCCCATGCATTGCCAGGCATTGTCAGGCATTACCAGGCATTGACCGGGCATTGCTAGGCTTTGCCAGGCATTGTCAGGCGTTGCCAGGCATTGCCCTGTCATTGCCAGGCATTGTGAGGCATTGCCAGGCATTGCCAGGCATTGCCTGGTATTGCCCAGGCATTGCTAGGCATTGCCCACGCATTTCCAGGCATTGCCCAGGAATTGCCAGGCACTACACATGCATTGCCACACATTGCCACGCATTGCCAGGCATTGCCAGGTATTGCCAGGCATTGCCCAAACATTACCACGCATTGCCCAAGCATTTCAAAGCATTGCCCAGGCATTGCCATGCATTGCCCTGGCATTGCCAAGCATTGCCAAGCGTTGCACAGGCATTGGTAAGCATTGTCTAGGCATTTCCAGGCATTGTCCAGGCATTGCCGGGCATTGCCCATGCATTGCCAGGCATTGCTCTAGCATTGTCAGTGATTCCCTAGGCATTGCCAGGTATTGCCTTAGCATTTCCAGGCATGCCTAGCATTGCCCAAGTATTGCCAAGCATTGCCCGGCATTTCCATGGTATGCCAGGTATTGCCCAAGCATTCCCAGACATTGCCCATGGATTTCCAACCATTGCCAGCCATTGCCAGGCACTGTCCAGGCATTACCAGGCATTGCCAAGGCATTTCCATGCATTGCCAGACATTGCCCAGACATTCTCAAGCATTTCCAGGCATTGCAAGGTATTGCCAAGCATTGCTTAGCCATTGCCAGGCGTTGCCAGGCATTGCCAGGCATTGCCCAAGCATTGCCAGGCATTATCAAGGCATTGCCAGGCATTGCGAGGCATTGTCATGCATTACACAGGTATTTCCAGGCATAACCAGGCATTGCTAGGCATTGCCCAGGTATTGCCAGGCATTGCCCAATCATTTCCAGGCTTTGCCCAGGCATTGCCAAGCATTGCCAGCCATTGCCAAGCACTTCCTAGGCATTGCCAAGCACTGCCCATGCATTGCCAGTCATTACTCAGGCATTGCAAGGCATTGCCAAGCGTTGCCAGGCATTGCTCAGGCACTGCAAGGCATTGCCCAAGCATTGCCCAGTAAATGCCAAGCATTACCAACCATTGCCACGCACTGCAAAGGCATTGCTAGGCATTGCATAGGCATTGCCAGGCATTGCCAAGCATTGCCAGGCATTGCCCAGGCATTGCCAGGCATTGCCAGGCATTGCCAAGCCTTGCCAGGCATTCCCATGCATTGCCCAGGCATTTCCAGGCATTACCCATGCATTTCCAGGTATTGTAAGGCATTGTCCATGCATTGCCTAGCATTGCCCATACTTTGTCACGCATTGCCAGGCTTTGCCCAGGCATCGCCAGGCTTTGCCCAGGCATTGCCAGGCATTGCCAGGCATTGTCAGGCATTGCGAGGCATTGCCAGGAATTGCCCAGGCATTGTGAGGCATTGTCCAGGAATTTCCAGGCATTGTAAGCATTGCCAGGCATTCCCAAACATTGCCATGCATTGCCAAGCATTATCCAAGCATTGCCAGGCATTGCCCAAGCATTGCCTGGCATCGCCCAGGCACTGCCACGCATTGCCCTGGCATTGCCAGGTGTTGCCAGGCATTGCCAGGTATTACTCAGGCGTTGCAAGGCATTGCCCAAGCATTTCCAGGCACTGCCAAGCATTACCCATGCATTGCCAGGCATTGCCCATGCATTGCCCAGGCATTGCAAAGCATTGTCCAGGCATTGCAAGCATTGCTCGCGTGTTGCCACGCATTGCCTAGGCATTGCCAAGCATTGCCAGGCATTGCCAGGAGCTACAAGGCATTACCAAGCGTTGCCAGGCATTGCTAGGTATTGCTCAGGCATTTCCAAGCATTGCCCAGCCATTGTGAGGCATTGTAAGGCATTGCCCACGCATTGTTAGGCATTGCCCAGGCATTGTCAGGCAATGCCAGTCATTTCCCACGCATCGTCAAGCATTGCCAGGCATTGCGAGGCATTACTAGGCATTGCCAGGCATTGCCGAGGCATTGTCGGGCATTGTCAGCATTGCCAGGCGTTGCCAGGCATTGCCAGGCATTCCCAAGTAAGGCCCAGGCATTACCAGGCATTGCCCACGCATTGCCTGGCATTGTCCAGGCATTGCCAGGCATTGCCTAGGCACTTCCATGCGTTGCCAGGCATTGCCAGGCATTCCCAGGTATTGCCCAGGCATTGCCAGGCATTACCCAAGCATTGCTAGGCATTGCCCAGGCATTCCTGAGAACTGTCCAGGCATTGCCAGGCATTGCCCAGGCATTGCCAGGCATTGCCCAGGCATTGCCAGGCATTGTTTAGGCATTGCCAGGCATTGCCCGGGCATTGCCCAAACATTGCATAGGCATTGTCCAGCATTGCCAGGCATTGCCAGCATTGCCAAGCATTGCCAAGCATTGCCAAGGCATTGCCAAGCATTGCTCGGGCATTGCCAAGCATTGCCTAGACATTGCCATGCATTGCCTTAGCATTGTCAGGCATGCCTAATATTGCCCAGATATTGCCAGCCATCGCCAGGCATTGCCAGGCATTGTCCAGGTATTGCCAGGGTTTGCCGAAGCATTGCTAGACATTATCCAAGCATTGCCAAGCATTCCCAGCCATTGCTAGGCAGTGTCTAGGCATTGCCAGGCATTGCCCGGGCATTGCTAGGCATTGCCAGGCATTGCCCAGGCATTCTAGGCATTGCCAAGCATTGCCAGGCATTGCCACGCATTGCCAGGTATTGCCCAGGCATTTCGCGGCATTACCGAGGTATTGTTAGGCATTGTAAGGCATTGCCCACGCATTGCCATGCATTGCCCAGGCATTGCCATGCATTGCTTGGCATTGTCCAAGCATTGCCAGGCATTGCGAGGCATTGTCAGGCATTGCAAGGCATTGCTAGGCATTGTCCACGCATTGCCATGCATTGCCCAGGCAATGCCTGGCATTGCTAGGCATTGCCAGGCATTGCCAGGTATTTCCCAAGCATTGCCAGGCATTGCCCAAGCATTGCCAGAATTATTCAGGCATTGCCAGCATTACCCAGGCATTGTCAGGCATTTTCTAGGCATTTCCATGCATTGCCAGGCATTGCGATGCATTGCCAGGTATTGCCAGGCATTGCCCTGGCATTGCCAGGTATAGCGCAGACATTGTGAGGCATTACCTAGGCATTGCAGGCATTGCAAAGGCATTGCCAAGGCATTACCATGCTTTGCCATGCATTGCTAGGCATTGCTAGGTTTTGCAAGGCATTGCCAGGCATTGCCAAGCATTGCCAGGCATTGCCACGCATTGCCCAGGAATTGCCATGCATTGTCGGGCATTACCTGGCATTACCTAGGCATTGCCAGGCATTGACACGCATTGCTTGGCATTACCTAGGCATTGCTAGACATTGCTTAGGCATTACCGGGCATTGTCCAGGAATTGCGCGGCATTGCCCGGTCATTGCCAGGCATTGCCAAGCATTGCCTAGGCATTGACAGGCATTGTCCACACATTGCCAAGCATTGTCCAGGCATTGCCAGGCTTTGCCAGGCATTGCCGGGCATTGTCAGGCATTACTTAGGCATTGCTAGGTATTACCAAGTATTGCCAGCCACTGGCAAGGTATTGCAAGCAATAACCCAAGCATTTCTAGGCATTGCCCAGGCATTGCCAGGCTTTGCCAGTCATTGCGAGGCATTGCCAGGCATTGCTAGGCATTGCCGAGGCATTGCCAGGTATTGCCTTGGCATTGCTAGGCATTGCTCAGGCATTGTCCAGGCATTGCCAGACATTGCCAAGCATTGCCAAGAATTGCCCGCACATTGCGAGGCATTGCCCAGGCATTGCATAGCATTGCCAAGGCATTGCTTAGCATTGCACAGGCATCACCGCGCATTGTTCAGGCATTGCGAGGCATTGCCCAGGTATTACCTAGGCATTGCCACGCATTGCCCAGGCATTGCAAGGCATTGTCCAGGCATTCCCAGGCATTGCGAGGCGTTGTCGGACATTGCCAGGCATTGCCCAGGCATTGCCAGGCATTGCCCAGGCATTTCCCATGCATTGAAAGGCATTGCCAGGCATTGTCCAGGCATTGTCAGGCATTACCCAAGCATTGCCAGGCATTGTCCATGCATTTTCCAGACATTTCCAGGCCGCCAGGCATTTCCAAGCATTGCCTAGGCATTGCCAGGTATTGTCCAGGCATTGCCAGGCATTGCCTAGGCGTTGCCAGGCTTTGCCGAGGCGTTGCCAGGCTTTGCCAGGCATTGCCAGGAATTTCTAGACATTACCCAGGCATTGCAAGGCATTGCCAGGCATTGCCCAGGAATTGTCGAGCATTGCCAGGCATTGCCATGCATTGCCCATGCATTGCCAGGCATTGCCCAAGCATTGCTAGGCATTGTCTAGGCATTGTGAGGCATTGCTCAGGCATTTCCAGGCATTGCATGGCATTGCCAAGTATTACCCAGGCATTGCCATGCATTACCTTGGCATTGTGAGGCATGACCCGGGCATTGCCACACATTGTTATGCATTGTCACGCATTACTAGACATGGCCAAGCATTGCGAGGCATTGTCCAGGCATTACCAGGCATTGCCAAGCATTGCCAAGCATTTCCAAGCATTGCGAGGCATTGCCAAGTATTGCGAGGCATTGCCCAGGCATTGCCTGGCATTGCCAGGCATTGATGAGGCATTCCGAAGGCATTGCCATGCATTGCCTAGGCATTGCCAAGCATTGCCAGGCATTGTCCAGGCATTGCCAAGCATTGCCTAGGCATTGCGAGGCATTGTCGAGGCATTATCCTGGCATTGACAGGCTTTGCCAGGCATTGCCAAGCATTGCCATGCATTCCCCAAGCATTGCCAGGCCCTGCTCGGAATGGCCCAGGCATTGCCAGGCTTTGCCAGGCATTGTCCATGCATTGCCAGGCATTGTCCAGGCATTGCTTGGGTATTGCCAATCATTGATAGGCATTGCCAGGCTTTGTGAGGCATTGCTAGGCATTGCCATGCATTGCCTAGACATTGCAAGGCATTGCCAAGCATTGCTTAGGCATTGCGAGGCATTGCCAGGCATTGCCCAGACATTGCCAAGCATTGTCTAGGTATAGCCAGGCATTGCCCACGCATTTCCAGGCATTGCCAGGTAATTTTCAGAAACCGGCCCCCGGGTGGAGGCAGTTCCAACGTGTCCCCACGGGTCTTCTGCGTTCACGGCTATGTTTATGCAGGTTCTGAGTCTAAGCGTGAGCTTTCTGGTCGCCTCACGCTATGTTTCTGGGAGTTGAAGACATTTGTGAGACAGTCACTTTTGCAAAGGGAAGAACGCGATTTTGCATTCGTTTTTGAACATGGACATGATCTGAACATTTGTAGGGCTAGTCATGAGCTCTCCAATGCACCAAACCGTGCGCGATTCAGATAACTGTTGCTCCTGCTACGTCAGTCGAAGCGCAGCACCCCAAACCAGCCGCTCACTCGGCGGCGCGCACCACGTCGCCCGCCGAGGCGCCTTCACACATCAAGGACCCATCAAAACGCCATTCCGGAGGCGCAGATGTCCCTACGCGTAGTGGCAGCGCCCCTCGCGCCTTTGGGGTCTGTTTCGATGAGTTAATCATCGAGTTTGGTGATGGGGATTGGCTAAGTCCCCGAGTAACAAACTGTACTACTGAGTTTCGGACTCCGAGCCAGGATTTTGGCTAAGTCCCTCAGTAACAAACTGCACTCCTGAAATCTGGCGGATCATCCACCGGACGCCTCGGCAGACCTTCCGCGGCAAAATCCCCAGATGGCATTTTGTTACTCGTTCCGGTCGATAATTCACCGGAAGTCGAACCGCGGCCGGCTCCCAGAACCGTCGTGCACACCCCAACTTTGGAAGCCCATATCTCCCTCGTTACTAGTCCGATTCCGGTGAAACAACTTCCACCGGATTCAGCAACTCGTCAACTTTTAGGGGCAATCCTCCATTTGAGGATCCAAGAAATCCTTGAGTCGCCAGATCCGTCGACGAGGAATTTCCTCTCTCTGGCGGCTCGTCGGCGCCTCCCGGCGCCGCACTTGGGCATGCAGAGGGGCAAATTTTCAACATTCTCCCCCTTGCACCTGCCATGCCCGCTGCTCCTGCCTGCTCTCGCTCATCTTCCGCTGCGCCCTCCAGCCCATCATAGCTGGTCATCCCAAGTCCGGCCACGCTCAATGCGTGCCGGTCCACGGGTTGCTCTTTGGTCAAGCAATCCGCAAGCATGTCGTGCGTGCTGTAGTGTTGCAGCACCACCTGCCCCTTTTCAACCATGTCCCGTGCGTAATGATAACGCACGTCAATGTGCTTCGTCCTCCTGTGCTGCGTCGGGTTGTTGGTCAGCGAGATTGAGCCGGTGTTGTCTTCTTGCACCACCGTAGGCTCCTGCTGCGGCACTCCCAGCTCCCCCAGCAACCTACGGAGCCACACCGCCTCCTTGACCGCCTCAGCCAGCGCGATGTACTCTGCTTCCATTGTGGAAGTGGCCACGCAGTCTTGCTTTCTGTTGCACCACGAGACCGCTGCACCAGCAAGGAAGAACACGTAGCCGGATGTGGACTTCCGCTTGTCCACATCACCAGCGTAGTCTGCATCCGTGTAGCAGACCAGACGCAAAGGGTTCGCCCGCCCCTTGCCGTCAAACCTCAAGCACGCATGCCGCGTCGCTTGCAGGTAGCGGAGGATGCGCTTGACCGCCTGCCAGTGTAGTGGCCCTGGATCGGCCACGTAGCTGCTCACTTGGCCCACCCCGTAGGCCAGGTCTGGTCGAATCGCCACCATGGCGTACATGAGGCTGTCCACCGCCGATTGGTATGGCACCTCTGCCATATCCTCCCGCTCTTCTTTTGTCTGCGGCGCCATTGTCGCATTCAATTCACAGGTCGTGGAGACTGGACTGCAAACTGGTTTGCAGTCCTCCATGCCGTACCGCTTCAGCACCTCGGCCACGTATTTGGCCTGTCCCAGCTCAAGCGTGCGCGCCCTCCGGTTCCGCGTAATGCTCACCCCAAGGTAGTACTCCAGCTCCCCCATGTCCGACATCTGGAATCTGCTGCTCAGCTGCTCTCTCAGCTGCTGTAGGCTCGGCAAATCCGTCGAGCACACAATCAGGTCGTCCACGTAGAGTGCAACGATCTGATGGAGCTCTTTGTCGCGCCGCACGTACACGCTGTGATCCGCCTCACAGCGCTTGAAGCCGAGTTGTGCCATGAAGCTGTCCATCTGTTGGTACCAGCATCTGGGCGACTGTTTTAGCCCGTACAAGGACTTCCGCAGCTTACACACCTTGCCCTCCGGTGCCTCCACCCCCTCCGGCACCTCTATGTAGATCTCTTTTTCTATGATGCCGGTGAGGAAGGCCGTCTTTACGTCCATTTGGTGGAGCTCCATGTCCTTCGCGGCCGCCACCGCAAGGATCGCCCGGATGCTTGTGAACTTGGCGACGGGAGCAAATGTCTCATCGTAGTGCTCCCCCTTACGCTGTGCGTACCCTTTCGCCACCAGCCGCACCTTGTACTTGTCAACCACACCTTCCTTTGTGAACTTGGTCTTGAAGACCGACTTTGAGCCGATGACCTTGGCATCTTTCGGCCTGTCAACCAGCTCCCACGTATCATTTTCCGTGATGGACGCCAGCTCAGATTTGATGGCTGCGTCCCATTGATCCCTCTCATGCCGTGCAAGCGCCTCTTGCACGGTAGTTGGCTCCGTTGATGCAGCCAGCATGCACCGAGTCATGCCAATCCATCGACCAGTGCTTGTGTCGAAGCGCTTCCTTGCTTTTTGCTGCCTCCCGTTGCGGGGCGGTAGTTTTGGTGGCGCATCGTCGCTCTGCTGCGATCCCTCCGACTCAGCATGCTCCGGCGATCATCGACCAGACGGCTCCCCGAGGATCTCTCCCGTTCCGGCGAAACATCGCCCGGACGGATGGCGCGTCCAGTGGATTTTCCACTAACGCCCGTTGCACACTCTGCCGGGAGTGCGCGCCTTGGCACCCTTGGTGCCTCATCCGCCGGATCCTTCCGGTGGATGTCCTCATCAGCTTGATCGTCATCAGAATCCTCCGCTTCGGCTGCCACCACTGGTGCACCGTCGCGCTCTGATGTCGCATCCTCAACTTCGGCATCCGCCGGCTCCTTCTCGTAGTCAAGGAGCTGGAACCACTCCCCCGTCTTTGGGGAGTCCACCACGCCCACTTCGTTGCTGCTGACATAACTCTGCTGCTCGTCGAACTCGACGTCTCGGCTGCGGATTATCTCCCCCTTGCGCATGTCGTAGAGCCTGTACGCCTTATGCGCGCTCTCATAGCCAAGGAAGAGATACGAATTTGCCTGCGGCTCCAGCTTGCTGTCGCGCCTCTGCACAGCCTGCACCATCGCATACGCCTTGCACCCGAACACTTTCAGGTGTGCCACACCTGGCTTGCGCCCGCTCCAAACCTCCTGCGGCGTCTTCCAGCCGCTCCTCCCCTTCAGCACTGCTGTAGGAGTGAGGTTGATGGTGTAGCTCGCCGTACGCACAGCCTCTGCCCAGAAGCTCCGCGGCAATTCCGCATCCACCAACATGGTCCGTACCATGTTCAGCAGCGTCTGGTTCGCCCGCTCCGCCACGCCATTTGACTGAGGCAAATACGGCGTAGTTTGTTGCCATTTATGCCCTGCTGCTTCATCCACCCGCTACAGCCCACATACTCTCAGCCGTTGTCGCTGCGTAGCGCTCTGACCTTCCGGCCAGTCTGCCTCTCCACCGTAGCGACATACTCCTTCAGCCGGTCTAGGACCTCGCCTTTCCGCTTCATGAAGTACACGAAGAGTTTTCTGTAGTAGTCAGCAATGAAGGTGACGAAGTAACACGCGCGGCTCTTTGACGCAGTCTTGAATGGTCCGCACACGTTGCTGTGCACGACCTCTAGCTGGTCCGAGGCGCGATTCATGTTCTCGTTGAATGGTTTGCGCCGTGCCTTGCCCAAAATACAAGGCTCGCACTTTTTGTGCACTGCTGCATCTGTCGCCTCTTCCGCACCGTCGATGATGAGGCCGCGTACCAGCTCGCGCTTCGCCATCTCCTTCACGACTGCGGGTGAGCAATGCCCCAATCGTCGGTGCCACAGCTCCAGATCAGCTCCCCCTCCTTTGGCCAGTTGACGGTGCGTTCCTGCGCATTTGCTGAATCTGTCGCCGCGGGGATCACCTTGGTCTCCACGATGTAGAGGCCTCCCTCGCGCTTAGCCTCCAGCACGGTCGCGCCACCACCGTCCTTCCGCACGACTGCCCCTCTTCTCCTGAAGAGCACCTCGTACCCCTTGTCAGCCAGGCGGCTGACACTTAGGATGTCAGCCAAGCCAGGTACGTGCTGCACGTTCTTGATCACGCGCTGCACCCGCTTTCCTCCAACCACCACCTCCACGTCCACGTCTCCTTGGCCAGCTGCCGACTCGACCTTGTCGTTCGCGACCACCATGGACTTGCTGGACTTGGTGTAGTTCATGAACCCAACCTTCTCGACCTGGGTATGCTCCTCGGCTCCGGATTCAAGGCATCGCCGGTTAGCCTTCTTGAGGTAGTGGTTCTGAGTATCGTTGAGGAGCGCACTCTTGCCTTTGGCGTCCTTGCCGCCGGCCTTTGCCTCCTCGGTGCACTCACGGGCCCAGTGGTCCTCCTTGCCGCAGTTGCGGCACGCACCCTTCTTGGCGCCCTTCTTGCCGCCGCCATGTCCGCCACCTCCCTTGCCCCCACTTCCGCCACCACGCGTTTTGGTGACGAGGGCCGATGAGGAAGACGAGGACTCCCCGCAGCTCCGTCGCTGCGCCTCGTTGCGGATGTACTCTGCGACCGCGCCATAGGTGAGCTTGTCCTATGTCCATCCTCCCAAGACTGTAATGAGAGGGCTCCAACTGTCAGGAAGGGCCATGAGGAGGGCCATCGCCTGCAGCTGCGTGTCGATCTTCCACCCCACGTCATTGCACTGTGAGGCAAACGACTCGATCTGCTGCATGGCGGTGATGACATCATCTCCCTCCTCGACTCTCACCGTCAGGAGTCGCTTCATGGCAAAGATTTTGTTCGCCAGCGACTTGGATTGATGGATGGTGCAAAGCTTTTGCCAAGCCTCGGCTGCCAACTTGCAGCCTTGGAAGTAGCCCCACTGCGACTCAGCCGTCCCGGACACCAGCAGCATGAGCGCCTCCGTGTTCTTCTTTGCGAAGGCCTCCTTCTGCGCTTCCGTCGCTGTCGCGTCATCGAGGACTTCGGTTCCCAACATGACCTGCAGCACACCCTTATGCGCGAGGTGGATCTCGAAGTGCCACCTCCATAGCCCAAAGCCAGGGCTGCCCGCATACTTCTGGATGGCCTGCGTCTCCTTCTGCGCCATTGCGCAATCTTCAACTCCGAGACCTCAGAGTTTGACGGCGATGTCGTCCCCGACGACGATCCCGTCCGCCGCGAAAGTCGTGAGCGATTGTAGACCGGTCAGGACCGTGGGCCCATAACCCTGTTGTCGGAAACCGGCATCCGGGTGGAGGCAGTTCCAAGGTGTCCCGACGGGTCTTCTGCGTTCACGGCTATGTTTATGCAGGTTCTCAGTCTAAGCGTGAGCTTTCTAGTCGCCTCACGCTATGTTTCTGGAAGTTGAAGACATTTGTGAGACAGTCACTTTTGCGAAGGGAAGAACGCGATTTTGCATTCGTTTTTTAACATGGACATGATCTGAACATTTGTAGGGCTAGTCATGAGCTCTCCAACGCACCAAACCGTGCGCAATTCATATAACCGTTGCTCCCGCTACGTCAGTCGAAGCGCAGCACCCCAAACCAGCCGCTCATTCGGCGGTGCGCACCACGTCGCCCGCCGAGGCGCCTTCACACATCAAGGACCCATCAAAACGCCATTCCGGAGGCGCAGATGTCCCTACGCGTAGTGGCGGCGCCCCTCGCGCCTTTGGGGTCTGTTTCGATGAGTTAATCATCGAGTTTGGTGATGGGGATTGATGTGGGTCGAAACCTGTTCGCGGACCTCCAGTCGGAATTTTGACTAAGTCCCCGAGTAACAAACTGTACTACTGAGTTTCGGACTCGGAGCCAGGATTTTCGCTGTCCCTCAGTAACAAACTGCACTCCTGAAATCCGGCGGATCATCCACCGGACGCCTCGGCAGACCTTCCGGGAAAAAATCCCCAGATGGCATTTTGTTAGTCGTTCCGGTCGATAATTCACCGGAAGTCGAACCGCGGCCGGCTCCCAGAACCGCCGCGCACACCCCAACTTTGGAAGCCCATATCTCCCTTGTTACTAGTCCGATTCCGGTGAAACAACTTCCACCGGATTCAGTAACTCGTCAACTTTCAGGTTCAATCCTCCATTTTAGGATCCGAGCAATCTTTGAGTCGCCAGATCCGTCGACGAGGAATTTCCTCCCTCTGGCGGCTCGTCGGCGCCTCCCGGCGCCGCACTTGGGCATGCAGAGGGGCAAATTTTCAACAGTATTGCCATGCATTACCCAGATATTGCCAGGCATTGCCGGGCATTGCCAGGCGTTGCTCGGGTATTGGGTGGCATTGCCAGGCATTGCATTGGCATTACCAGGCATTGCATTGGCATTGCCAGGCATTGCCTTAGCATTTCCAGGAATGCCCGGCATTGCCCAAGCATTGCCAAGCATTACCCAGACATTGCCAGGCACTGCCCAGGCATTGCCACGCATTGCCCAGGCATTTCCAGGCGTTTCGAGGCATTACCAAGCATTGCCCAGGTATTCCTAGGCATTGCCCATGCATTGCTAGGCATTGCCAGGCATTGCCCACGCATTGCCAGGTATTGTCAGGCATTGCCCACTCATTGCCAGGCATTACCCAGGCATTGCCAGGCATTGTCAAGCATTGCCACGCATTGCCCAGGCATTGTCAGGGATTACCAGGCATTGTCAGGCATTCCCATGCTTTGCGAGGCATTGCCATGCACTGTCAAGGCATTGACGGCCATTTCCAGGCATTGCCGTGCGCTGCCAGGTATTGCGTAGGCATTGCCACACATTGCCCAAGCATTGCCATGCATTGGCCAAGCATTGTCAGCCATTGCCATGCATTACCAAGGTATCGCCAGGCATTGCTAGGCATTCCCAGGCGTTCTCTGAGCATTGCCAGACATTTCCCATGCATTGCCAAGCATTCCCAAGCATTGTCTAGGCATTTCCAGGAGTTGCCGAAGCATTGTCGGGCATTACCCAAGTATTGCCCAGGCATTGCCAGGCTTCGCCAAGCATTGCCAGGCAATTCCAGGCTTTGCCATGCATTTCCAGGCATTGCCCAGGCATTGCCAGGCGTTGCGAGGTATTTCGAGGCATTGCCCATGCATTGCCAGGCATTGTCAGGCATTGCCAGGCATTGCCAGACATTACCCAGGCATTACTCAGGCATTGCCAGGCATTGCCGGGCATTGCCAGGCATTACCCAGGAATTACCAAGCATTGTCCAGGCATTTCACGGCATTGCCCAGGCATTTCCAGGCATTGCCTATGCATTGCATGGCGTTGCCAGGCATTGCTCAGGCATTTCCAGGCATTGCCAATGCATTGCCAGGCATTGCCCAGGCATTGCCAGGCTTTGCCATCCATTGCCGGGCATTGCCGAACATTTCCAGGCATTGCCCAATAATTGTGAGGCATTGCCAGGAACAGCTTGGCATTGCCCAGGCATTGCCAGGCACTACCCAAGCATTGCCACGCTTTGCTACTCATTGCCAGGAATTACGAGGCATTACCAGGCATTACCAGGCATTGCATAGGCATTGCCAGGCATGGCTCAGGCATTGCCAAGCATTACCCAGGCATTGTCAGACATTTTCTAAGCATTGTCCACGCATTACCAGGCATTGCCAGGCATTTCCAAGCATTGCCCAGGCATTGCCAAGTATTTCCGAAGCATTACCGAGCATTGGATTGGCATTGCTAGGCATTGCCATGCATTACCCAGGCATTGCTACGCATTGCCCAAGCATTACCGGGCATTGTCCAAGCATTGCTAGGCATTGCCAGGCATTGCCAGGCATTGCCTAGGCATTGCCAGGCATTGCCCAGGCATTACACAGGCATTGTCAGGCATTATCCAAGCATTTCCAGGCATTGCCGAGGCATTGCCAGATATTGTCTAGGCATTACCTAGGTATTACCAGGCATTACCGGGCATTTCCAGGCATTGTCCAGAAATTGCCCAGGCATTGCATGGCTTTGCGAGGCATTGCTAGGCATTGCTACGCATTGTCTAGGCATTCACAGGGATTGTCAGGCATTGCCCAGGCATTGCCAAGCATTATCCAGGCATTGCCAAGCATTACCCAGGCATTGCCAGGCATTGTCCAGGCATTGTCCATGCATTTCCAGGCATTGCCAGACATTTCCAAGCATTGCCCAGGCATTGCTAGGCATTGCCAGGTATTTTACAACCGTTCCCAGGCTTTGCCAGGCATTGCCATGCATTTCCAGACATTACGAAGGCATTGCCAGTCATTGCCCAGGCATTGTAAGGCATTGCCAGGCAATGCCACGCATTGCCCAGGCATTGCCCATGCATTGCCAGGCATTGCCATGCATTGCCCAAGCACTGCAAGGCATTGCCCAAGCATTGCTAGTCATTATCCAGGCATTGTCAGGCATTGCCCAGACATTGCTAGGAATTGCCAAGCATTACCAGGCATTACCTAGACGTTGCCATGCGTTGCCTAGGCATTGCGAGGCATGACCTATGCATTGCCACACATTGTTAGACATTGCCGGGCATTGCTAGGCATTGCAAGGCATTGCGATACATTGTCCACGCATTGCCACGCATTGTTAGACATTGCAAGGCATTGCCTAGGCATTACCAGGAATTGTCTAGACATTGCCAGGCATTGTTTAGGCATAGCCAGGCATTGTCTAGGCATTTCCAGGCATTGCCAGGCATTGCCAGACATTTCCCAGATATTGCCAGGCATTGCCAGGCATTGCCAAGGCATTGCCAAGCATTGCTCGGGCATTGCGTGGCATTGCCAGGAATTGCATAGGCATTGCCAAGCATTGCCTTAGCATTGCCAGGCATGCCTGGCATTGCTCAAGTATTGCCAATCATTGCCCAGGCATTGCTAGGCATTGCTAGGCATTGCCGGGCACTGCCCAGGCATTGCCATGCATTGCCGAGGCATTGCCAGAAATTGTCAGGCATTGCCAGGCATTCCCCAAGTATTGTTAGGCATTGCTAAAGCATTGCTATGCATTGCCAGGCATTGCCCACGCATTGCGAGGCATTGTCAGACATTGCCCACACATTGCAAGGCATCGCCCAGGCATTCCCAGGCATTGCCAGGCATTGCCCAGGCATTGCCACGGATCACCAGGCATTGTCAGGCATTCCCAGGCATTGCCATGCATTTCCTAGGCATTGCCAGGCATTATCAGGGCATTGACAGGCATTGCCAGGCATTGGCAAGCTTTGCTAGGCATTGCTTGGTATTGCCCAGGCATTGCCAGGCATTGCCCAAGCATTGCCAGGAATTGGCTAGGCATTGTCAGGCATTGCCATGCATTGCTAGGTATTGCTAGGCATTGCCAGGCATTGCCAGGCATTGCTAGGCATTGCCAGGCATTCTCCGGGCATTGCCACACATGTCCCAGGCATTGCCATGCATTCCCAAGCATTGTTTGGGCGTTTCTAGGCTTTGCCCAAGCATTGCCGGGCATTTCCCAAGTATTGCCCACGCATTGCCAGGCTTTGCAAGGCATTGCCAGGCATTGCTAGGCTTTGCCATGCATTGCAAGGCATTGCCCAGGCATTGTCAGGCATTGCCAGGCATTTCCTGGCATTTCCCATGCATTGCCAAGCATTGGCAGGCATTGCCCGGGCATTACCGGGCATTGTCCACGCATTGCCAGGCATTGCCAGGCATTGCCAGGCATTGCCAGGCATTTCCTAGGCATTGCCAGGCTTTGCCATGCATTACCAGGCATTGCCAGAAATTGCCAGGCATTGCCCAACCATTGCGAGTCATTGCCAGGAATTGCCTGGCATTGCCCATGCATTTTCGACAGGGTTTTGGTTTGCGATGGGGTCTTCATTTGCGACCAAGTTTTTTTTTTGAACCTTGTCTTGATTTGAGATTGAATTTTCATTTGTGACCGGGATTTCATTTGCAACCAGGGTTTGATTAGCTCGCGGATGTTGACTTGCATCGGGGTGTCATGATTCGACATTCTGATGATTTGCGATCGGGTTTTGATTTGCGACCGGGAGTTGGTTTGCAAACGGGTATTGATTTGCGACAGATGTTCATTTGCGATGGGTTCTGTTTTGCGACAGGGTGTTCATTTGCAACCGGGTGTTTATTTGCAATCGGGTGTTGATTTGCGACCGGGTGTTGAATTGCGACCAAGTGTTGATTTGGGACCGGGTGTTTATTTGGGACCGGGTTTTGATCTGCGACCCAGTTTTGATTTGCGACTGTGTTTTCATTCCCAACCGGGTGTTTCTTTGCATCCAGATGTTGACTTGGGTCCGTTTTTTACAGAGAGTTGATGTATGAAAGGTAGTTGGTTCCCGACCGGGATTTGATTTACAACGGGGGGTGATTTGCGAAGGAAATTGATGTGTGCAGTGAGTTGATTTGTGACGGGAGTTGATTTGTGACTTGGAGTTGATTTGCGACGCAATTTGATTTTTTGACCGAGAATTGGTTTGCAATGGGGAGATGATCTGCAACGTGGACCTGATTTGCGACCGGCGGTTGATTTGCAACGAGTTGATGTGCGATGGGGTTGATTTGTGCTAGTGTATTGATTTGCAACGGGGAGTTCATTTACAACGGAGAGTTGATTTACAACAAGAAGTTGATTTACAACAGGAAGTTGATTTGGGACAGGCAGTCGATTTGCGACAGGGATTTGCTTTGCAACAGGAGTTGATTTGCAACAGGGAGTTGATTTGCGATAGGCAGTCGATTTGCGTCAGGGATTTTATTTGCGATAGGCAGTTGATTTGCAACATGGAGTTGATTTGCAACATGCAGATGATTTGGAACAGGGAGTTGATTTGCAACAGGGAGTTCATTTGCGACAAGGATCTGATTTGCGACAGGGAGATGACTTGCAACAGGGAGTTAACTTGCGACAAGGAGTTGATTTGCGACCAACAGTTGATTTACGATAGACAGTTCATGTGCGACAGGCAGTTCATTTGCGACAGGGAATTAATTTGCGACAGGGAGTTGATTTGCGACGGAGTTGATTTGTGACAGGCAGTTGTGCGACAGGGGGTTGATTTGGGACAAATGGTTGATTGGCCACAGACAATTGATTTGCGACATGGAGTTGATTTGCGACAGGCAGGTGATTTGTGACAAGCAGTTTATTTGCGACAGGGAGTTGATTTGCGACGGGGAGTTGATTAGCGGCAGGGATTTGATTTGGGACAGGGAGTTGATTTGCGACACGCAGTTGATTTGCGATAGGGAGTTGATTTGGGAAAGAAAGTTGATTTGAGACAGGCAGTTTATTTGTGACTCGGAGCTGATGTGCGACTGGGAGTTGATTTGCGACAGGGAGTTGATTTGCGACTGGCAGTTGATTTGAAACAGGGAGTTCATTTGCGAGAGGCTTTTGATTTGCGATAGGCAGTTGATTTGGGACAGGCAGTTGATTTGCGACATGCAATTGATTTGCAACAGGGAGTTGAATTGTGACAGGGAGCTGATTTGCCACAGGGAATTGATTAGCGACAGGGAGTTGATTTGCGACAGGGAGTTGATTTGCGACTGGGAGCTGATTTTCGACAGGCTGTCGATTTGAGAGAGGGAGTTGATTTGCGACAGGCAGTTGATTTGGGATAGGCAGCTGATTTGGGACAGGCAGTTGATTTACGATAGGCAGTTGATTTGCGACAGGGAGTTGATTAGCGACAGGGAATTGATTTGCGACAGGTAGACGATTTGTGACAGGTATTTTATTTGCAACCGGGAGTTGGTTTGCGACAGGAAGTTGATCCGCGACATGAAGTTCATTTGCGACAGGGAGTTGATTTGTGACAGGGAGTTGATTCGCAACATTCAGTTTATTTGGAACAGGGAGTTGATTTGCGATAGGAAGTTGATTTGCGATAGAAAGCTAATTTGCGACAGGGAGTTGATTTATGACGGAGTACATTTGCGATAGGAAGTTGTGCGACAAGGAGTTTATTTCGGACAAATGGTTGATTTGTGACAGATAATTGATTTGCGACAAGGAGTTGATTTGCGACAGGCAGTTGATACGCGACATGAAGTTGATTTGCGACAGGGCGTTGATTTGCGGTAGAGAGTTGATTTTCAATGTTCAGTTGATTTGCGATAGGGAGTTGATTTGCGACAGGAAGTTGATTTGCGATAGAAAGTTCGTTTGCGACAGGGAGTTGATTTGCGATGGAGTTGATTTGCGACAGGCAGTGGTGCGACAAGGAGTTGATTTGGGACAAATTGTTGATTTTCCATAGACAATTGATTTGCAACAGGTAGTTGATTTGCGACAGGCAGTTGATTTGTGATAGGCAGTTGATTTGCGACAGGGAGTTGATTTGTGACAGGGAGTTGATTTGCGACAGGGAGTTGATTTGGGACAGGGAGTTGATTTGTGACAGGCAGTTGATCTGCGATAGGGAGTTGAGTTGGGACAGAAAGCTGATTTGCGACAGGCAGCTGATTTGTAACTGGGAGTTGATTTGCGACTGAGAGTGGATTTGCAATAGGGAGTTGATTTGCGAGAGGCAATTGATTTGCGACAGGGAGCTCATTTGCGAGAGGCTGTTGATTTGTGACAGGCAGTTGATTTGCGACAGGCAATTGATTTGCAACAGGAAGTTGATTTGTGACAGTGAGTTGATTTGCCACAGGGAATTGATTAGCGACAGGGAGTTGATTTGCGACAGGGAGTTGATTTGCGACTGGGAGATGATTTGCGACAGGCAGTCGATTTGAGAGAGGGAGTTGATTTGTGACAGGCAGTTGATTTGGGACAGGCAGTTGATTTGGGACAGGCAGTTGATGTGCGACAGGTAGTTGATTTGCGACAAGGACTTCATTTGCGACAAGGAGTTGATTTGCAACAGGCAGATGATTTGTGACAGGGATTTTATTTGTAACAGGGAGTTGATTTGCGACAGGCAGTTGATCCGCGACATGAAGTTGATTTGCAACAGGGAGTTGATTTGGGACAGGGAGTTGATTTGCAACATTCAGTTGACTTGCGACAGGGAGTTGATTTGCGACAGGACGATATGTGATAGAAAGTTAATTTGCGACAGGGAGTTGATTTGCGACAATGAGTTGATTCGCGAGAGGGAGATGATTTGCGACAGCGAGTTGATTTGCGACAGTGAATTGACTTGCGACAGGCAGTTGATTTGCGACAAGTAGTTGATTTTTTATAGGGAGTTGATTTGCGATAGACAGTCGATTTGCGAAATGGAGTTGATTTGCGACAGGGAGTTGATTTGGGACAGTGAACTGATTTGCAACAGGGAATTGATTTGCGACAAGGACTTGATTTGTGACTGGTAGTTGATTTGCGACATGGAGTTGATTTGCAACATGTTGTTGATTTGCGACAATGCGTTAATTTGCGACAGGGAGTTGTTTTACGACGCGCTGTTGATTTGCAACAGGGAGTTCATTTGTGACAGGCAGTTGATTTGCGACGGGCACTTTATTTGCAACCGGCAATTGATTTGCAACAGGGAGTTGATTGTTGACAAGGAGTTGATTTGCCACCAGGAATTGATTAGCGAGAGGGAGTTCATTTGCGACAGGAAGTTGATTTCCGACTGGGAGCTGATTTGCGACAGGCAGTCGATTTGCGACAGGGAAATGATTTGCGATAGGCAGTGAAATTGCGGCAGGGAGTTGATTTGGGACGGGGAGCTGATTTGCGACAGGTAGTTGATTTAGACAGGGAGTTGATTTGCCACCAGAAATTGATTTGCGACAGGGAGTTGATATGTGACAGGGAGTTGATTTGCGACAGGCAGTTGATTTGGGACAGGCAGTTGATTTGCGATAGGCAGTTGATTTGTTACAGGCAGTTGATTTACGACAGGCAGTTGATTTGCGACATGCAGTTGATTTGTGACACGGAGTTGATTTACGACAGGGAGTTGATTTGTGACAGGGAGTTGATTTGGGACAGGGAGTTGATTTGTGACAGGCAGTTGATTTACGATAGGGAGTTGATTTGGGACAAAAAGCTGATTTGCGACAGGCAGTTGATTTCTGACTGGGAGATGATTTGCGCCTGGGAGTTGATTTGCGATAGGGAGTTGATTTGCGACTGGCAGTTGATTTGCGACAGGGAGGTCATTTGCGAGAGGCTGTTGATTTGCGACAGGCAGTTGATTTGCGACAGGCAATTGATTTGCAACAGGGAGTTGATTTGTGATAGGGAGTTGATTTGCCAGAGGGAACTGATTAGCGACAGGGAGTTGATTTGCGACAGGGAGTTGATTTGCGACTGGGAGATGACTTGCGACAGGCAGTTTTTTTTAGAGAGGGAGTTGATTTACGACACGCAGTTGATTTGGGACAGGCAGTTGATTTGGGACAGGTAGTTGATTTGCGACAGGTAGTTGATTTGCGGCAGGGAGTTCATTTACGACAGGGAGTTCATTTGCAATAGGCAGACGATTTGTGACAGGGATTTTATTTGGAACAAGGAGTTGATTTGCGACGGGCAATTGATCCGCGACATGAAGTTGATTTGCGACAGGGCGTTGATTTGCGACAGGGAGTTGATTTGCAACATTCAGTTGACTTGCGATAGGGAGTTGATTTGCGACAGGACGATATGTGATAGAAAGTTAATTTGCGACAGGGAGTTGATTTGCGACAATGAGTTTATTTGCGAGAGGGAGTTGATTTGCGACAGCGAATTGATTTGCGACAGGGAATTTACTTGCGACAGGCAGTTTATTTGCAACAGGTAGTTGATTTCTGATAGGGAGTTGATTTGAGATAGACAGTCGATTTGCGACATGGAGTTGATTTGCGACAGGGAGATGATTTGGGACAGTGAGTTGATTTGCGACAGAGAATTGATTTGTGACAAGGAGTTGATTTGCGATTGGGAGTTGATTTGCGACATGGAGTTGATTTGCAACATGTTGATTTGCAACAATGAGGTAATTTGGGATGGAAGTTCTTTTACGACGGGCTGTTGATTTGCGACATGGAGTTGATTTGCGACAGACACTTTATTTGCGACAGGCAGTTGATTTGCAACAGGGAGTTGATTGTTGACAAGGAGTTGATTTGCCACGAGGAATTGATTAGCGATAGGGAGTTCATTTGCGACAGGAAGATGATTTGCAACTCGTAGCTGGTTTGCGACAAGCTCGATTTGCGATAGGGAGTTGATTTGCGACAGGCAGTTCAATTGCGGCAGGGAGTTGATGTCAACCGGCCTGAGGCAAACGGACTAGAAAACAGGGCCGACACAATAGCACCTGCCGTCTGCTCCTAGCATTTCAGCTAGGAGAAGATATCACCCTCAGGATCACGGTTCCACACTGAGCAGTTCCTATGCAATCACTTTCTAGCAATTGTGTCCACTTAACACTTGGTCACTTTCGCGCGAGGTGCTAGTCAAAGACTAACTCCTGGGGCTTAGACCAACCAGTGTCTTCTTTATACTGTTCCTTAGTTGGACAACTCTGTGAGGAGCATCTAAGGCCAGATTGTGTAATTAGAATGAGGAATGAGCCTGGTACATATAGTCCTAGGCCTGGCTTCTAAGGTGTGTGGGTAGTGGCACTTTTTGGATGGTCACTCCACACCACCTCACCAGTCCGCCAAATGGCACATCCACTGACCGCCAAGTGGCGCAATCTCCTCATGCATGGAGAAATGTCTAAGAAACTTCCCCTGTGCTATAAAGGTAAAAATCCTTCTGCGCACATCAAGACTCGATCGTAGGACCTGTTGTTCCTAAGTCCAAGATGCTATCCGTTGTGCTACACTTCTGGTGTCTCACTTGGACTTGCACCACGAACAAGGTTTGGGAGACTTACTCCAAGGGAGCAGTGCATGCCCAACCTGTCCGTCAAGCCATAGCAGTGGCCATGGGGCATAGAAGAACAACAATCTCTCCCTTGCACCTTAGGCCACCTGCCGTGGTAGTTTTCTTTGGCACAAGCCTGTAGCTCTAGGTTGTGTTTGTGCACGTCAACTTTCTTGGTCTTTAGTTCTCATCTCTTGCATCCACCATGCCGACTCCTCGAGCACCTGCAACATGCAAGTCGCTGTCTAGCGGCTTTGTCAGGAAGTCCGCAAGCATTTTCTTGGTTGCGATGTGCTCCAGTTCCATGACACCTTTGGCGATANTTGGCGATAAGGTCACGTGAGTAGTGGTACCGAATATCGATGTGCTTTGTACGCCGGGAGATCATGTCGTCCTCTGCCATAGCCATGGCACTTTGGTTGTCGATGCGGATGACCGTTGCCTCCTCTTGTGGTGCCTTGATCTCATCAAGCAAACTGCGAAGCCACTGTTTTTCCTTGCACACTTCGGAGAGTGCAATGTACTCCGCCTCAGCAGTAGAAAGAGAGACGCAGTCCTGCTTCCTGCTTGCCCACGAGACCACACCACCGTTGAGAAGACAAACAAACCCTGAGGTGGACTTCCTGTCATCAATCCGTCCTCCCCAGTCCGCGTCGGTGTAGCATGTCTGCCGCAGCAAGTCTGATCCTTCTAGACCTCCAAACCGAAGTCCGACGTGCCGAGTCTTTTTGAGGTAGCAAAAAATCCACGACTTGCCAATGTTCTGGCCCAGGGTTGGCCACAAACCTGCTCACCTGACCCACTGCAAAAGCAATGTAAGTCGTGTTCCCACCATTGCATACATGAGGCTTCCGACGGCGGACTGGTATGGAATGTTTTGCATCTCCCGCTGGTCTGTCTCGTTGCTTGGTGACATGGAGGAGGAGAGCTTGCAGTCGGAGGGCATGGGGGTGCTGACGGGCTTGAAGTCCTCCATGTTGTAGCGCTTCAAGATGTCCATGATGTACTTGGTCTGGTTGAGCTCGATGGTGCCTGCTTTGCGGTTGCGGTGAACAGCAATCCCGAGGTAGTACTCAAGAGGTCCCATGTCCTTTATCTTAAATCTGCTTGCCATATTTTTCTTGAGGTCCGTGAGGGCCTCCTGCAAGGAAGAACACATGATAAGATCATCCACGTACAATGCCACAAGTAACAAGCCACGTTCGTCCTCCCGCACATAGATGCTAGGGTCATTTTTGCAATGTGCGAAGGAGATCTCAGCCATGAAGCTGTCCATCTCCTTGTACCAGATCCGTGGGGCCTGTTTCAGCCCGTACGACGCCTTCACCAGCTTGCACACCTTACCCTCGGGTGCTTTGACACCTTCCGGTACCTCCATTAGTACCTCCTTGTCGAGCTTCCCATAAAGGAAGGCTGTCTTCACATCCATCAGGTGGATCTCAAGGTCTTTGGCGGCAGCAACAGCAAGCACGGACCTGATGGAGGCAAACGTGACGACCGGTGTGACGGTCTCATCGTACTCAGAACTTGCGCGCTATGAGAACCCTTTTGCCACGACCCTTGCCTTGTACTTGTCGATGCTATCATATTGCTTCCGTTTCAACCTGAGCACCCACTTTGAGCCCACCACGTGAGCGTTAGCGGGTCTGTCCACCAGCACCCATGTGCCATTTTCTTCGATGGACGCGAGCTCGCTGTCCACCGCCTCCTTCCACTTGGCCGCATCGGGCCTTGCCAGCGCTTCAGCCACAGTGAGCGGCTCTCCCTGAGCCAAACAGGACCAGCTCAGTCCAGTCCAGCTTCCAGTGTCAGCATCGTACTTTGGAGTTTGTTTTCTTTGTCGTGTGCTGCGACGTTGCATTGCTGGTGGATGTTTGCCATGATGTTGCTCCTGTGGTGTTGGCTGCCCTGGAGTTGAATTTTCCTCTTTTGAAGAGCCACTGGCCTCCGAGCTGGCCTCAGAGGCCTCGGACATCTCCGACTCTGTGTCGGAGCTCGCCGCTGCGTCAGCCTGCGCAGCTGCTCCCCCTGGCACACCACTCTTCTTCACGGCCTGCCGCACTGGCACCACTTGCCAGTTTTCAGGAGCTTGATCTCCTGACTCTAGCAGCACCAACCACTCTCCCTGTTTTGGAGCTTCCGTGGGATCAAGCATCTCTTCCTTGCCTGGTTTCCTCTCGTCAAAGGTTACATCCCGGCTGGTGATGAGTCTTCTTCCTACCAGGTCCCACAAGCGATATGTCTTGTGGGCCGTCTCATAGCCCACCATAACGCACTTTCGTGCTCTTGAATCCAGCTTGCCGGCACCCTCACCCGCCTGGATCTTTGCCCATGCAGTGCAGCCGAATACCTTCAGGTGTGATGCGTCCGGCTTCTTCCCTGACCAAACTTCTTGTGGTGTCATCTGTTGCTTTCCCTTCTTCTTTCCGCGCCTGCCCAGAGTAGCCGCAGGAGTCAGGTTGACGAGATAGCATGCCGTTCTTGCCGCTTCTGCCCATAACCGCGGTGGAAGCTTTGCATCAAAGAGCATGCTACGCACCATGCCAAGGATGGTCTGATTCATCCGTTCGGCAACACCATTGCTCTGCGGCGTGTAAGGTGTTGTGGGCTGGTGGTTGATCCCATGTTGCCGCAACCAGCCCTTGCATGCCTCGTACTCTCCGCCGTTGTCGCTCCGCATCCCTTTGACTCTCTTTCCGGTCTGCCGCTCCACCATGGCGACAAACTCCTGCAACTTTTCTCTGACCTCTCCCTTTGTTTTGAGGAAGAAGATCCACACCTTGCGGCTGTGGTCGGCTATGAAGGTCAGAAAATACTTGCTACCACTGTTTGATGCCGTGCAAAAGGGTCCGCACACGTCGGTGTGAATCAGGTCAAGGGCTGATTCTATGCGGCGACCATTGCGCTCAAAGTGAGTTTGCTTGGTCTTGCCTTGGAGGCAAGGTTCACACAGGCTGCCACACTCAACCGCATCCTTCTTGCAACCATCCATGCCACGGACCAGCTGTTGTTGCTGAATGACTTGGAGCGTGCTGTTTGCAACGTGCCCAAAACGTCCGTGCCACATATCAGTGTCTTTGTCCTTTGCGGCAGAGGATGCTTTTTCAGTTATTGTTGGTGTGCTCTCCTGTGTTGGTGCCGAGACCACTGCCTCCGCTGCACCCGCATGACCCTCGTCTTCCGAGGTCTTTGCTGCCGTTGTCTGCAATACGTAGAGTCCGTCAACCTGTGGAACCTGTGCCACGAGATCTTTGTTGGAATAGAGGACCTTGATGTCCTCGTTCCTGGCGATGACCGCCTTCTTCTGTGTGAACACCACTGTCATGTCGTTGTCCATTATCTTTGACACAGACAGAAGGTTTGCCGCAAAGGAGGGCATGTAGACCACGTCACGTAGCCGTAGATCCTTCTCTGCACCATTAAGGTTGATGCTCACCAGCTTGTCTCCCACGCCCTTTGCATTGACGACACTTCCGTTTGCACATCTGAACCGCCGATCGGTGGGGCCGATGGAGACAAAGCCAGCCTGGTCGTTGCTGGAGTGATGATCGGTACCGGAGTCGAGCCCAAAAGCTCCTGGCCTGAGCAGCGCCGCTCCTTTTGTTGGAGGCGTGCTCTGTGCCATCATGTTGGTAGCTTATTTGCCACCCTTTTTGTTCCCTTTGTTCCCACTGCTTCTGCTGTCTTCCTTCGTTGGCGACCTGCACTCTCTTGCCCAGTGCCCAGGTTTGCCACAGTTGTGGCAGTTACCCTGTCGCTTGGGAGCCTTGCCGCCATTGTTGCCTCCGCCACCACCGCTTCCGCTGCCGCCTTTCTGACCAGAGGCTGACGTTTTGCTCCCGTGGCCACCGTAGCGTGCGGCATAGGCTGAGAAGTTAGCCTCACTTCCACTGCGGCGCATGTCCTCGTTTTGCACGTACTCGGATACTGCCGTGTACGTCAGGTCACCCTCCTTCCAGCCGCCCATGATGGTGATCATTGGACTCCAGCTCTCCGGTAGCGCCATGAGGAGGATCATGGCTTGCATGTTCTCGTCAAGGTCCCAGTTCATCTGGCGAGCCTCGCCAAGGAGTCCTTCAAACTCCTATAGGAAATCAGGGATTGGTTCTTCCTCATTCACCCGCATGCTGATCAGCCGTTGTAGGGTGAATAGTCTGTTCGCAAGGGAGGTGGATTGGTGCACGCGCTTGAGCCTGTCGTAAGCTTCGGAAGCCAGCGTGTACCCGGCAATGATGGGAACATACTTCTTAGCAATTGCGTTGCTGAGGAATGACATGGCAATATCATTTCGATCCATCCATGCCTCATGCTCAGATGTGCCTTCCGCGGGAACCTGCTCCTCTCCCTTCAGTAGTTTGATGAAGCCGCGTACTTTCATCGCCAGCTCGAACTGCCATCTCCAAAGGGGGAAGTCAATCCCCTCAAAAATGGGGATTCCTCCCAAGGGTCCAAGACCTTGCGGCAGTGACATAGCACTCACATTTGCTCCAGTGGTCTGCCCTGTGGTAGCCACTGTTGATTTTGAGGACTGCCTTGCGGCAGTCCCCACTCCTCCTGATGGGTCAACCATTTTTGTTGTCCTTATCTGCTTCCCACGTCTCTGCTGCGTTGAGGCCGATGTAGGCTGATGTTAGCTGATGTCTTCTACCGGTTTTAGGATGCAGATCCGTTGCTTACCCCTTCAGCCAATGTTCTCCTGCAGATAGAGAATATATCTACACCAACACACCCAGGGTCTTGCCACCAAGGGCAGAGCTTGTCCTGGTTGGGACTCAAGGGTCGTGCCTCCAAGGGCAGAGCTTTTCCTTGGTCCCTGTGTGTTGAGTGCAGACCAAGCCGTTGAAGTTGATGAAGCTGATGGAGCTGATGGAGCTGATGGAGCCGGCGTGCGGACCTGGAGAGAGCGTACCAGAGTTGAGCGAAGCGTGCCTTATAACTGGTCAGTGTGGGCCCATAACCCTTTGTCAACCGGCCTGAGGCAAATGGACTAGAAAACAGGGCCGACACAATAGCACCTGCCGTCCGCTCCTAGCATTTCAGCTAGGAGAAGATATCACCCTCAGGATCACGATTCCACATTGAGCAGTTCCTAGGAAATCACTTGCTAGCAACTGTGTCTACTTAACACTTGGTCACTTTCGCGGGAGGTGCTAGTCAAAGACTAACTCCTGGGGCTTAGACCAACCAGTGTCTTCTTTATACTGTTCCTTAGTTGGACAACTCTGTGAGGAGCATCTAAGGCCAGATTGTGTAATTAGAATGAGGAATGAGCCTGGTACATATAGTCCTAGGCCTGGCTTCTAAGGTGTGTGGGTAGTGGCAATTTTTGGGTGGTCACTCCACACCACCTCACCAGTCCGCCAAATGGCGCATCCACTGACTGCCAAGTGGCGCACTCTCCTCATGCACGGAGAAATGTCTACGAAACTTCCCCTGTGCTAGAAAGGTAAAAAACCTTCTGCGCACATCAAGACTCGATCGTAGGACCTGTTGTTCCTAAGTCGAAGATGCTATCCGTTGTGCTACACTTCTGGTGTCTCACTTGGACTTGCACCACGAACAAGGTTTGGGGGACTTACTCCAAGGGAGCAGTGCATGCCCAACCTGTACGTCAAGCCATAGTAGTGGCCATGGGGCATAGAAGAACATCAGTTGATTTGGGACAGGGAGCTGATTTGCGAAAGGTAGTTGATTTGCACAGGGAGTTGATTTGCCAGAGGAAATTGATTTGTGACAGGGAGTTGATTTGCGACAGGGGGTTGATTTGCAACAGGCAGTTGATTTGGGATAGGCAGTTGATTTGCGATAGGCAGTTGATTTATGACAGGTAGTTGATTTACGACAGGCAGCTGATTTGTGACACGCAGTTGATTTGCGACAGGGAGTTGATTTGGGATAGGCAGCTGATTTGCAATAGGCAGTTGATTTGGGACAGGCAGTTGATTTGCAACAGGGAGTTGATTTGTGATAGGGAGTTTATTTGCGACAGGGAGTTGATTTGCAACAGGGAGTTCATTTGCGAGAGGCAGTTGATTTCCGACAAGGACTAGATTTGCGACAGGGAGTTGATTTGAGACATGCAGTGGATTTGCAAAAGGCAGTTGATTTGCGACAGGCATATGATTTACGACAAGGAGTTGATTTGAGACAGGGAGTTGATCTGTGACAGGGAGTTGTTTTGTGACAGGGAGTTGATTTGTGATAGGTAGTTAACTTGCGATAGGTAGTTGATTTGCGATAGGGAGTTGATTTGCAACAGGCACTTGATTTGCAAGCAACAGGCAGTTGATTTGCGATAGGAAGTTGATTTGCGACAAGGAGTTTATTTGCAAAAGGGAGTTGATTTTGTGACAAGCGTTCATTTTGCGACAGGCAGATGATTTGCGACAAGGAGTTGATTTGCGACAGGGAGCTGATTTGCGACAGACAGTTGATTTGCGACAGGCAGTTGATTTGCGACAGGGAGTTGATTTGGGATAGGGGGTTGATTTGCGACAGGTAGTTGATTTGCGACAGGCAGTTGATTTGCGAGAGGGAGTTGATTTGCGACAAGGAGTTGATTAGCGACAGGGAGTTGATTTGCGACATGGAATTGATTTGCGACAGGGAGTTGATTTGGGATAGGGAGTTGATTTGCGACAGGGAGTTCATTTGTGACATGTAGTTGATTTGCGACAGGTAGTTGATTTGGGACAGGGAGTTGATTTGCGGCAGGGAGTTGATTTGCTACAGTGAGTTGATTTGCTACAGGGAGTTTATTTGCGAGAGGCTGCTGATTTGCAACAGGCAGTTGATTTGCGACAGGTAGTTCATTTGCGACAGACAATTGATTTGCGATAGGCAGTTGATTTGCATATGGAGTTGATTTGTGACAGTCAGTTGATTTACGACAGGGAGATGATTTGTGAAAGGCAAGTTGATTTGCGACAGGCAGTTGATTTGCAACAGGGTGTTGATTTGGGACAGGGAGTTGATTTGAGACATGGAGTTGATTTGCAACTAGGAGTTGATTTGCGACAGGCAATTGATTTGTGAGAGGCAGCTGATTTGGGACAAGCAGGAAAATTATGACAGATAGTTGATTTGTGACAGGCATATGATTTGTGATAGGGAGTTGATATGTGACAGGGAGTTGATTTGCAACATGGAGTTGATTTGCGATAGAGAGTTGATTAGCGACACGTAGTTGATTTGCGGCATGAAGTTAATTTGCAACATGGATTTGATTTGCGACAGGCAGTTGATTTGTGACAGGGAGATGATTTACGACAAGGAGTTGGTTTGCGAAAATCAGTTGATTTGCGACAGGGAGTTGATTTGCGACAGGCAGTTGATTAATGAGTTAATTTACGATAGGCAGTTGATTTGCAAGAGGGAGTTGATTTGCGACAGGGAAGTGATTTGCAACATGCAGTTGATTTGTGACAGAGAGTTGATTTGCGACAGGCAGTTGATTTGTGACAAGGAGTTGATTTACGACAGGCAGTTGATTTGCGACATGGAGTTGATTTGCGTCGGGGAAGTGATTTGCGACAGGCATTTTATTTGCGACAGAGAGTTTATTTGCGACACGCAGTTGATTTGCAAGCAACATGCAGTTGATTTGAGACAGGGAGTTCATTTGCGACAGGGAGTTGATTTGCAAAAGGGAGTTGATTTGCGACAAGAGTTGATTTGCAACAGGCAGTTGATTTGCGACAGGGTGTTGATTTGCGATAGGGAACTGATTTGCGAAAGGCAGTTGATTTGTGACAGGCAGTTGATTTGTGACAGAGACTTGATATGCAAGAGGGAGTTGATTTGCGACAGGCAGTTGATTTGCGGCGGGCAGTTGATTTGCGAGAGGGAGTTTATTTGTGACAAGGAGTTCATTTGCTACAGGGAGTTGATTTGTGACATGTAGTTGATTTGCAACAGGGAGTTGATTTGGGACACGGAGTTCATTTACGACAAGGAGTTGATCTGCGACTGGCAGTTGAATTGCAACAAGTAGTTGATTTAGGATAGGGTGTTGATTTGCCACAAGGAGTTGATTTGCTACAGGGAGTTGATTTGCTACAAGGAGTTGATTTGCGAGAGGGAGTTGATTTGTGAGAGGCAGTTGATTTGCAACAAGCGGTTGAATTGCGACAGGTTGTTGATATGTGACAGACAGTTGATTTGCGACAAGTAGTTGATTTGCATATGGAGTTGATTTGCGACTAGCAGTTTTTTTACAACAGGGAGTTTATTTGCGAAAGGCAAGTTGATTTGCAACAGGCAGTTGATTTGCAACAAGTAGTTATTTTGGAACAGGGAGTTGATTTACGAGAAGGAGTTGATTTGCGACAAGCAATTGATGCGCAACAGAGAGTAGATATGCAACTGGGAGTTGATTTGCGACAGGCAATTGATTTCTAACAGGCAGTTGATTTGGGACAAGCAGTAGATTCGCGACAGATAGTTGATTTGCGACAGGCAGATGATTTGTGATAGGGAGTTGGTATGCGACAAGGAGTTGATTTGTGACATGGAGTTGATTTGTGACAGAGAGTTGATTTACGACACGCAGATGATTTGCGGCATGGAGTTGATTTGCGAGATGGAGTTGATTTGTGACAGGGAGTTGATTTGTGACAAGGAGTTTATTTGGGACAGGGAGTTGATTTGTAACAAGCACTTTATTTGTGACAGGGAGTTGATTTGCGAGAGGGAGATGGTTTGCGACAGGCAGTTGATTTGCGAGAAGGAGTTGATTGACGACAGACAGTTGCTTTGCGACAGGTAGTTGGTTTGCGACAGGTAAGTGATTTGCGATAGGAAGTTGGGTTGGGACAGAGAGTTGATTTGCGACACGTAGTTGATTTGCGGCATGGAATTGATTCGCAACAGGGAGTTGATTTGTGACAGGCAGTTGATTTCCGACGGGGATTTGATTTGCAACTGGAATGTCCATTGGGACAGGGAGTTCATTTGCGACAGGGAGTTGATTTGCGAAAGGCAGTTGATTAGCGACAGGCAATTGATTTGTAACAGGGATTTGATTTGGGCCATGGAGTTCATTTGCAAGAGGGGGTTTGTTTGCGAAAGCCACTTGATTTGCGACAGACACTAGATTTGCGATGGGGAGCTGATTTGCCACAGGCAGTTGATTTGCGACAGGCAGTTTATTTGCAACAAGGAGTTAATATGCGACAGGGAGTTGATTTGCGACAAGAAGTTGATTTGCGACAGAGAGTTGATTTGGGACAGGCAGTTAACTTGCGTCCGGCAGTTGATTTGCGACAGGTAGTTGATTTGCGACAGGCAATTGATTTGCGGCAGGCATGTGATTTGCATATGGAGTTGATTTGCGACAGGGAGTTGATTTACGACAGGGGGTTGATTTACCATAAGCAAGTTGATTTGCGACAGGCAGTTGATTTGCAACAGGGAGTTGATTTGGGACAGGGAGTTGATTTACGACAGGGAGTTGATTTGTGACAGGGGTTTGATTTGCAACTAGGAGTTGATTTGCGACAGGCAATTGATTTTTGACAGGCAGTTTATTTGGGACAAGCAGTATATTTGCGACAGATAGTTGATGTGCGATAGGTAGATGATTTGCGATATGGAGTTGATATGCGACAGGGAGTTGATTTGCAACCTGGAGTTGATTTGCGATACAGAGTTGAGATGCGACACGTAGTTGATTTGCGGCATGAAGTTGATTTGCGACAGGGAGTTGATTTGCGACAGGTAGTTGATTTGCAATAGGGAGTTGATTTACGACAAGGAGTTAGTTTGCGACAAGCAGTTGATTTGCGACAGGGAGTTGAGTTGCGGCAAGCAGTTGATCAAGGAGTTGGTTTACGACAGGCAGTTGATTTGCAAGAGGGACTTGATTTGCGACAGGGAAGTGATTTGCGACAGGCAGTTGATTTGCGACAGAGAGTTGATTTGTGACAGGCAGTTCATTTGCGACAAGGCGTTGATTTACGATAGGCAGTTGATTTGCGACAGGGAGTTTATTTGCGACAGGTAAGTGATTTGCGACATGGAGTTGATTTGCAACAGATAGTTGATTAACGACACGTAGTTGATTTGAGGCATGGAGTAGATTTGCGACAGGGAGTTGATTTCCAAGCAACAGGCTGTTGATTTGTGACATGGAGTTGATTTGCGACAGGGAGTTGATTTGCGAAAGGGAGTTGATTTGCGACAAGAGTTGATTTGCGAGAGGGAGTTGATTTGCGACAAGGAGTTGATTTGAAACAGGGAGTTGATTTGCGACATGGAGTTGATTTGTGACAGGGAGATCATTTGGGACATGAAGTTGATTTGCAAAAGGGATTTGATTTCCGACTGGCAATTGACTTGCGACAGGTAGTTGATTTATTACATGGAGTTGATTTGTGGCAAGGAGTTGATTTGCTACAAGGAGTTGATTTGCTACAGGGAGTTGATTGGCAAGATGGAGTTGATTTGCGAGAGGCAGTTTATTTGCAACAGGGAGTTGATTTGCGACAGGCAGTTGATTTGCGACAGGCAGTTGATTTGCGACAAGCAGTTGATTTGCATATGGAGTTGACTTGCGACAGGCAGTTTATTTACGACATGGAGCTGATTTGTGATAGGCAAGTTGATTTGCGACAGGCAGTTGATTTGCAATAGGGAGTTGTTTTGGGACAGGGAGTTGATTTGCGAGAGGGAGTTGATTTCCGACAAGCAATTGATACGTGACAGGGAGTTGATTTGCAACTAGGAGTTGATTTGCGACAAGGAATTGATTTGCGACATGCAGTTGATTTGGGACAAGTAGTAGATTTGCGACAGATAGTTGATTTGCGACAAGCAGATGATTTGCGATAGGGACTTGATATGTGATAGGGAGTTGATTTGCAACATGGAGTTCATTTGCGACAGAGAGTTGATTTGCGACATGCAGTTGATTTGCGGCATGGAGTTGAATTGCAACAGGGAGTTGATTTGCGACAGGCAGTTGATTTGTGGTATGGAGTTGATTTGCGACTCCTTGTCCCAAATCAACTCCCTCTTGCAAATCAAGTGCATGCCGCAAATCCACTGCCTATCGCAAATCAACTCCCTCTCACAAATGAACTCCCTGTCGCAAATCAGTTGCCGTTCACAAATCAAATGCCTGTCGCAAACCAGCTCACTATCGCAAATCAACTCCCAGTCGCAAATCAAATACCTGTCGCAAATCAACTCTTATCGCAAATCAACTCCCTTTAAAAAATCAACTCCCAGTCGCAAATCAACTCCATGTCGCAAATCAACTGCCTGTTGCTTGCAAATCAAATGCCTGTCACAAATCAACTCCCCGTCGCAAATCAACTGCCTGTCGTAAAATCAACTCCCTATCGCAAATGAAGTCCCTGTTGCAAATCAACTCCATGCCGCAGATCAACTGCGTGTTGCAAATCAACTCTCTGTCGCAAATCAACTGCCTATCGCAAATCACTTCCTTGTTGCAAAACAACTCCTCGTCACAAATCAACTGCCTATCGTAAGTCAACTCCTTGTCACAAATCAACCGCCTGTCGCAAATCAACTCTCTATCGCAAATCATCTACCTGTTGCAAATCACTTCCCTGTCGCAAATCAACTCCCTCTTGCAAATCAACTGCCTGTCGTAAATCAACTACTTGATTAACTTCCTGTCACAAATGAACTGCTTGTCACAAACCAACTCCTTGTCGTAAATAAACTACCTGTCGCAAATTAACTGCCTGTCAGAAATCAACTCCATGTCGCATATCAACTTCATGCTGCAAATCAACAACGTGTTGCAAATCAACTCTCGATCGCAAATCAACTCCATTTCGCAAATAAACTCCCTCTTGCATATCGACTCCCTATCGCAAATCATCTGCCTGTCACAGATCAACTATCTGTCACAGATCTACTACTTGTCCCAAATCAACTGCCTTTCACAAATCAATTGCCTGTCACAAATCAACTCCTAGTTGCAAATCAAATCCCTCTCACAGATCAACTCCCTGTCACAAATCAACTCCCTGTCCCAAATCAACCCCATGTTGCAAATCAACTGCCTGTCGCAAATCAACTTTTTATGCAAATCAACTTCCTGTCGCAAATCAATTGCCTGTCGCAAATCAAATACCTGTCGCCTATCAACTGCCTGTCGCAAATTGACTACCTGTCGCAAATCAACTCCCTGTCACAAATCAACTCCATGTTGCAAATCAACACCCTGTCGCAAATCAACTCCTTGTCGCAAATCAACTCCCTGTTGCATATTAACTCCATGTCGCAAATCAACTGGCTATTGCAAATCAACTGCCTATTGCAAATCAACTCCCTATCGCAAATCAACTCCCTGTCGCAAATGAACTCCCAGTCCCAAATCAAGTCCCTGTTGCAAATCAACTCCTTGTTGCAAATCATGTGCATGTTGCATATCAACTCCCTATCGCAAATAAACTCCATGTCGCAAATCAGCTGCGTGTCGCAAATCAACTCTCTGTCGCAAATCAACTGCCTGTCGCAAATCACTTCCCTATCGCAAATCAGCTCTCTATTGCAAATCAACTGTCTGTCGTCAATCAACTCCTTGTCGCGAATCAACTGCCTGTCACAAACCAAGTCCCTGTCGCAAATAAACTCCCTGTCACAAATCAAGTGCCTGTTGTAAAATCAACTCCCTGTCCCAAATCAGCTCCCTGTCACAAATCAACTGCCTATCGCAAATCATCTCCCTGTCGCAAATCAAACCCATGCCGCAAATCAACTGTGTGTCGCAAATCAACTTTCTGTCGCAAATAAACTCCATGTCGCAAATCAGCTCCCTGTCGTATATCAACTCCCTATCGCAATTCATCTGCCTGTCACAAATCAACCACCTGTTGCAAATCTACCGCTTGTCCCAAATCAACTGCCTGTTGCAAATCAATGGCCTGTCGCAAATCAACTCCTAGTTGCAAATCAACTCCCTGATGCGCATCAATTTCTTGTCGCAAATAAACTCCCTCTCGCAAATCAACTCCCTGTCCCAAAAGAACTCCGTGTTGCAAATCAACTACCTATCGTAAATCAGATTGCCTTTTGCACATCAACTCCATGTCGTACATCAACTGCCTGTTGCAAATGAACTCCATATGCAAATCAACTGCTTGTCGCAAATCAACTGCCCATCGCAAATCAACTACCTGTTGCAATTCAACTTCCAGTCACAAATCAACTCCCTGTCTCAAATCAAATCCCTGTCCCAAATCAACTCCCTGTCGCAAATCAACTCCATGTCCCAAATCAACTCCCTGTTGCATATCAACTCCTTGTCGCAAATCAACTCCCTCTTGCAAATCAACTGCCTGCCGCAAATCAACTGCCTGTCGCAAATCAACTCCCTCTCGCAAATCAACTCCCTATTGCAAATCAACTGCCTGTCACAAAGAAACTGCCTGTTGCAAATCAGCTACCTATCGCAAATCAACTCCCTGTCGCAAATCAACTGCCTGTCGCAAATCAACTGTTGTCGTAAATCAACTCCCTTTCGCAAATCAACTCCCTGTCGCAAATCAACTCCCTGTCGCAAATCAACTGCTTGTTGCTTGCAAATCAACTGCCTGTCGCAAATCAACTCCCTGTCGCAAATCAACTGCCGGTCGCAAATGAACTCCCTGTCGCAAATCAACTCCCTGTCGCAAATCAACTCCCTGTCGCAAATCAACTGCCTGTCGCAAATCAACTCCTTGTTGCAAATCAACTCCATGCCGCAAATCAACAGGGTGTCACAAATCAACTCTCTGTCGCAAATCATCCGCATGTCACAAATAACTTCCATGTCGCAAATCAACTCCATGTCGCAAATCAACTGCCTGTCAGAAATCAACTCCTTGCCGCAAATCAACTTCCTGTCACAAATCAACTCTCTGTCGCAAATCAACTGCCTGTCACAAATGACTTCCCTATCGCAAATCAACTCCATCTTGCACATCAACTGCCTATCGTAAATCAACTCCTTGATTAACTGTCTGTCGCAAATCAACTCCTTATCGCAAATCAACTGCTTGTCGCAAACCAACTCCCTGTCGTAAATTAACTCCCTGTCGCAAATCAACTGCCTGTCACCAATCAACTCCCTGTCGCAAATCAATTTCATGCCGCAAATCAACTACATGTCGCAAATCAACTCTCTATTGCAAATAAACTCCATGTCGCAAATCAACTCTCTGTCATATATCAACTCCCTATCGCAAATCGTCTGCCTGTCGCAAATCAACTATCTGTTGCAAATCTACTACTTGTCCCAAATCAACTGCCTGTCACAAATCAATTGCCTGTCGCAAATTAACTCCTAGTTGCAAATAAAATCCCTGTCGCAAATCAACTCCGTGTCGCAAAATCAACTCACTGTCCCAAATCAACTACCTGTTGCAAATCAACTGCCTGTCGCAAATGAACTTGCACATCACAAATCAACTCCCTGTCGTAAATCAATTGCCTGTCGCAAATAAAATCCATATGAAAATCAACTGCCTGTTGCAAATGAATTGTCTGTCGCAAATCAACTACCTGTCGCAAATCAACTGCCTGTTGCAAATGAACTCCCTCTCGCAAATAAACTCCCTGTATCAAATCAACCTCCTGTAGCAAATAAACTCCCTGCCGCAAATCAACTCCCTGTCCCAAATCAACTACCTGTCGCAATTCAACTGCCTGTCGCAAATCAACTCCCTGTCGCAAATCAACTGCCTGTCCCAAATCAACTCCCCGTCGCTAATCAACTCCATGACGCAAATCAACTCCCTGTCACTAATCAACACCTTTTCGCAAATCAACCCACTCTCGCAAATCAACTACATGTCGCAAATCAACTACCTGTCGCAAATCAACTCCCTCTCGCAAATCAACTCCCCGTCGCAAATCAACTTCCTGTCGCAAATCAACTGTCTACTGCAAATCAGCTCCCTATCGCAAATCAACTCCTTGTCGCAAATCAACTGCCTGTCACAAATCAACTCTTGTCACAAATCAACTCCCTTTTGCAAATCAACTCCGTCGCAAATCAACTCCCTGTCGCAAATCAACTGCCTGTTGCTTGCAAATCAACTGCCTGTCTCAAATCAACTCCCTGTCGCAACTAAACTGCCTATCGCAAATTAACTACCTATCACAAATCAACTCCGTGTCACAATTCAACTCCCTATCACAAATCAACTCCCTGTCGCAAATCAACTCCTTGTCGCAAATCATCTGCCTGTCGCAAATCAACTCCCTGTTGCAAATCAACTGCCTGTCTCAAATCAACTCCCTGTTGCAAATCTAGTGCCAGTCGCAAATCAATTGCCTCTCGCAAATCAACTCCATGTCGCAAATCAACTCCCCGTCGTAAATCAACTCCCTGTCATAAATCAACTCCCTGCTGCAAATCAACTACCTGCCCCAAATCAACTGCCTATCGCAAATCAACTACCTATCGCAAGTAAACTCCCTGTCGCAAATCAACTGCCCATTGCAAATCAACTTCCTGTCACAAATCAACTACGTGTCGCAAATCAACTGCCTATCGCAAATCAATTTCCTGTCCCAAATCAACTGCCTGTCGCAAATCAACTCCCTGTCGCAAATCAACTCCCTGTAGCAAATCAATTTCCTGTGGCAAATCAACTCCCTGTCCAAATCAACTACCTGTCGCAAATCAGCTCCTTGTGGCAAATCGACTACCTGTTGCAAATCAGCTCCCAATCGCAAATCAAGTTCCTGTCGCAAATCAACTCCCTGTCACTAATCAATTCCTTGTCACAATTCAACTCCTTGTCAAAAATCAACTCCTTGTTACAAATCAATTGCCTGTTGCAAATCAAGTGCCTGCCACAAATCAACTGCCTCTTGTAAATCAACTCCCTATTGCAAATCAACTGCCAGTCGCAAATCAACTCCCTATCGCAAATCAACTCCCTGTTGCAAATCAACTGCTTGTCGTAAATCAACTGCCTGTTGCAAATGAACTCCCTGTCACAAATCAACTGCCTGTCGCAAATCAACTCCCTGTCGCACATCAACTGCCTGTCGCAAAACAACGCCGCGTCGCAAATTAACTCCCTGTCGCAAATCAACAACCTGTTGCAAATCAACTCCATGCCGCAAATCAACTCCCAGTCGCAAATCAACTCACTGTCGCAAATCAGTTCCCTGTTGAAAATCAACTCCCTGTCCCAAATCAACTCCCTGTCGCAAATCAACTCCATGTCGCAAATCAACAATCTATCACAAATCAACTCCCTATCACAAATCAACTACCTGTCGCAAATGAACTGCCCGTCGCAATTCAATTCCCTGTCGCAAATAAACTCGCTATCGCAGATCAACTCCCTCACAAAAATCAACTCAGTGTCGCAAATCAACTCCCTGTCACAAATCAACTCCCTGTTGCAAATTAACTTTCTATCGCAAATCAACTTCCTGTTGCAAATAAACTCCCTGTCGCAAGTCAACTAAATGTTGCAAATCAACTCCCTGTCGTAAATCAACTCCCTGTCGCAAATCAACTCCCTGTTGCAAATAAAATCCATGTCACAAATCGTCTGCCTGTCTCAAATCAACTCCCTGTCGCAAATCAACTCCCTGTCGCAAATCAACTGCCTGTCCCAAATCAACTCCCTGTCTTAAATCAACTGCCTGTCGCAAATAAACTCCCTCTCTCAAATCAACAGCCTGTCGAAAATCAGCTCCCGTTCGCAAATCAACTCTCTGACGCAAATCAACTCACTGTCTCTAATCAATTCCCTGTGACAAATCAACTCCCTGGCACAAATCAACTCCCTTTTGCAAATCAATTGCCTGTCGCAAATCAACTGCCTATCGCAAATCAATAGCCTCTCACAAATGAACGCCCTGTCGCAAATCAACTTCCAGTCACAAATCAACTCCCTATCACAAATCAACTCCCAGTCACAAATCAACTCCCAGTCATATATCAACTGCCTGTCGCAAATCACCTTTCTGTCCCTAATCAACTCCCTATCGCAAATCAGCTGCCTTTCGCAAATCAACTCCCTGTCCCAAATAAACTCCCTGTCGCAAATCAACTCCATGTCACAAATCAACTCCCTGTCGCAAATCAAGTGCCTGTCGCAAATCAACTGTCCGTCGCAAATCAACTCCCTGTCGCAAATCAATTGTCTGACGCAAATCAACCATTTGTCCCACATCAAATCCTCGTCGCACAACTGCCTGTCGCAAATCATCTCCGTCACAAATCAACTCCCTGTCCCAAATTAGCTTTCTATCGCAAATCACCTTCCTCTTGCAAATCAACTCCCTGTCGCTAATCATATGAATGTTGCCAATCGACCCCCTGTCGCAAATCAACTCCCTGTCGCAAAGGGAGTTGATTTGTGACAAGAGTTGATTTGCGAAAGGCAGTTGATTTGCGACAGGGAGTTGACTTGCGATAGGGAGCTGATTTGCGACAGGCAGTTGATTTGTGACAGGCAGTTGATTTGCAACAGGGAGTTGATTTGCAAGAGGGAGTTGATTTGCGACAAGCAGTTGATTTGCGGCAGGCAGTTGATTTGGGAGAGGGAGTTGATTTGCGACAAGGAGTTGACTTGCAACAGGGACTTGCTTTGCGACATGGAGTTGATTTGCGACAGGGAGTTGATTTGGGACTGGGAGTTGATTCGCGACAGGGAGCTGATTTGCAACTGGCAGTTGAATTGCGACAGGTTGTTGATTTGGGACAGGGAGTTGATCTGCGGCAATTAGTTTATTTGCTAGAGTGAGTTGATTTGCTACAGGGAGTTGATTTGCGAGAGGGAGTTCATTTGCGAGAGGCAGTTGATTTGCAACGGGCAGTTGATTTGCGACAGGTAGTTCATTTGCGACAGGCAGTTGATTTGCGACAACCAGTTGATTTGCATATGGAGTTGATTTGCGACAGGCAGTTGATTTATGACAAGGAGTTGATTTGCGATAGACAAGTTGATTTGCGACAGGCAGTTTATTTGCAACAGGGAGTTGTCTTGGGATAGGGAGTTGATTTGTGAGAGGGAGTTGATTTGCGAAAAGCAATTGATGGACGACGTGGAGTTGATTTGCAACTAGGAGCTGATTTGTGATAGGCAATTGATTTGTGACAGGCAGTTGATTTGGGACAAGCAGTAGATTTCCGACAGATAGTTGACTTGCGACAGGCAGATGATTTGCGATAGGGAGTTGATATGCGACAGGGAGTTGATTTGCGACATGGATTTGATTTGTGACAGAGAGTTGATTTGCAACACGCAGTTGATTTGCGGCATGGAGTTGATTTGCGAGAGGGAGTTGATTTGCAACAGGCAGTTGATTTGCGATAGGGAGTTGATTTCGGATATGGAGTTGATTTGCAACAGGCAGTTTATTTGTGACAGGGAGTTGATTTTCAACAGGGAGTTGGTTTGCGACAGGCAATTGATTTGCGACAAGGAGTTGATTTATGATAGACAGTTGATTTGTGACAGGGAGTTGATTTGTGATAGGGAAGTGATTTGCGACAGGCAGTTGATTTGTGACAGATAGTTGATTTGCGACACGCAATTGATTTGCGGCATGGAGTTGATTTGCGACAGGGAGTTTATTTGCGACAGGCAGTTGATTTGTGACAGGGAGTTGATTTGCGACAGGGAGTTGATTTGCGAGAGGGAGTTGATTTGCGACAAGGAGTTGATTTGCGACAGGCAGTTGCTTTGCGACAGGAAGTTGATTTGCAACAGGGATTTGATTTGGGACAGGGAGTTCATTTGTGACAGGGAGTTGATTTACAACAGGCAGTTGATTTGCGACAGACACTAGATTTGTGACAGGGAGTTGATTTGCGACAGGCAGTTGATTTGCAACAGGCAATTGATTTGCGAGAGGGAGTTAATATGCGACAGGGAGTTCTTTTGCGACAAGGAGTTGATTTGCGACAGGGAGTTGATTTGCGACAGGGAGTTGATTTGCGACAGGGAGTTGATTTGCGACAGGTAGTTGATTTTGCGACAGGCAGTTGATTTGCAACAGGAGGTTAATTTACGACAGGTAGTTGACTTGCAACAGGCAGTTGATTTGCGACAGGAAGTTGATTTGCAACAGGGAGTTGATTTGCGATAGGTAGTTGATTTACGACAATAGTTGATTTGCGACGGGCAGGTGGTTTGTGATAGGGAGTTGATTTTTGACAGGGAGTTGATTTGCGACAGGGATTTCATTTACGACAGGGAGTTGATTTGTGACAGGCAGTTGATTTGCGACTGGGAGCTTATTTGTGACAGGGTGTTGAATTGAGACAGGTAGTTGATTTGGGACACGGAGTTGATTTGCGACAGGTAATTGATTTGTGACAAGGATTAGATTTGTGGTAGGAACTTGATTTGCATGTGGAGTTGATTTGCGTCAAGCAGTTGATTTACGATAAGGAGTTGATTTGCGATAGGCAGTTGATTTGCGACAGGCAGTTGATTTACAACAGGGAGTTTATTTGGGACAGGGAGTCGATTTGCGACAGGGAGTTGCATCAGGGAGTTGATTTACGACAGGTAGTTGATTTGCGACAGGTAGTTGATTTGTGACGGGCTGTTGATTTGGGACAAGCAGTAAGTTTCCAACAGATAGCTGATTTGCGATGGGCAGTTGATTTGCGACAGGCAGATGATTTGCGATAGGGAGTTGATATGCGATAGGGAGTTGATTTGCGAAATGGAGTTCATTTGCAACAGGGAGTTGATTTGTGATAAGAAGTTGATTTGCGACAGGCAGTTGATTTGGGACAGTGGAGTTGATTTGCGACAAGTAGTTGAGTTGCGATGGGTAGTTGATTTGCGACAGGTAGTTGATTTACGACAGGGAGTATATTTGCGACAGAGAGTTGATTTACGACACGCAATTGATTTGCGGCACGGAGCTGATTTGTGACAGGGAGTTGATTTGTGACAGGCAGGGGATTTGCGACAGGGAATTGATTTGCGACAGGGAGTTGATTTGCGAGAGGGAGTTGATTTGTGACAGGCAATTGATTTGCGACAGGGAGTTTATTTGCGACAGGCAGTTTATTTGCAAGCAACAGGCAGTTGATTTGCGACAGGGAGTTGATTTGAGAAAGGGAGTTCATTTGCGACAAGAGTTTATTAGCGACAGGTAGTTGATTTGCGACAGGGAGTTGATTTGCAATCGGGAGCTGATTTGCAACAGGCAGCTGATTTGCGACAGGCAGTTTATTTGCGACAGGGAGTTGATTTGTGAGAGGGAGTTGATTTGCGAAAGGCAGTTGATTTGCTGCAGGTGGTTTATTTGCGACAGGGAGTTGATTTACGACAAGGAGTTGATTTGCAACAGGGAGCTGTTTTAGGACATGGAGTTGATTTGCGACAGGGAGTTGATTTGGGAGAGGGAGTTGATTTGCGATAAGGAGTTGACCTGCAACTGGCAGTTGAATTGCGACAAGTAGTTGATTTCGGACAGGGAGTTGATTTGCGGCAAGGAGTTGATTTGCTACGGTGAGTTGATTTGTTACAGAGAGTTCATTTGCGAAAGGGAGTTGATTTGCGGGAGGCAGTTCATTTGCAACAGGCAGTTGATTTGCGAAATGTAGTTGATTTGCGACAGGCAATTGATTTGCGACAAGCAGTTGATTTGCATATGGAGTTGATTTATGACAGGCAGTTGATTTACAAAAGGGATTTCATTTGCGATAGGCACGGTGATTTGCGACAGGCAGTTGATTTATAACAGGGAGTTATTTTGGGAGAGTGAGTTGATTTGCGGGAGGGAGTTGATTTGCGGCAAGCAATTGATGCGACAAGGAGTTGATTTCTAACTAGGAGTTTATTTGCGACAGGCCATTGATTTGCGATAGGCAGTACATTCGGGAAAAGCAGTAGATTTGCGACAGATAGTTGACTTGCGACAGGCAGATGATTTGCGATAGGGAGTTGATATGCAACAGGGAGTTTATTTGCGACATGGAGTTGATTTGCAGCATAGAGTTGATTGGGACACGCAGTTGATTTGCTTCATGGAGCTGATTTGCGAGAGGGAGTTGATTTGCGACAGGCAGTAGATTTGCGACAGGGAGTTGATTTGGGATAGGGAGTTGATTTACAACGAGTAGTTTATTTGTGACAGGGAGTTGATTTGCGACAAGGAGTTGGTTTGAGACAGGCAGTTGATTTGCGACAAGGAATTGATTTACGACAGACAGTTTATTTGCGACAGGGAGTTGATTTGTGACAGGGAAGTGATTTGCGACAGGATGTTGATTTGCGACAGAGAGTTGATTTCCGACACGCAGTTGATTTGTGGCATGGAGTTGATTTGTGACATGGAGTTGATTTGCGACTGGCAGTTGATTTGCGACAGGGAGTTGATTTGTGACAGGGAGTTCATTTGCGACGGGGAGTTGATTTGCAACAGGGAGTTGATTTGCGACAGGCAGTTGATTTGCTACAGGCAGTTGATTTGCAACAGAGATTTGATGTGGGACAGGGAGTTCATTTGCAACAGGGAGTTGATTTGCGACAGGCAGTTGATTTGTGATAGGCAGTTGATTTGCAGCAAGGATTTGATGTGGGACAGGGAGTTCATTTGCGACAGGGAGTTGGTCTGCGACAGGCAGTTGATTGGCGACATGCACTAGATTTGCGACAGGGAGTTGATTTGCGACGGGTAGTTGGTTTGCGACAGGCAGTTGATTTGCGACAGGGAGTTAATATGTGATAGGGAGTTGATTTGTGACAGGGAGTTGATTTGTGACAGGGAGTTGATTTGCGACAGTGAGTTGATTTGCAACCGGTAGTTAATTTGCAACAGGCAGTTGATTTGCGGTAGGAAGTCGACTTGCGACAGGCAGTTTATTTGCAACAGGCAGTTCATTTGCAAGAGGGAGTTGATTTGCGACAAGGAGTTGATTTGCGACAGGTAGTTGATTTGCGACAATAGTTGATTTGCAACAGGCAGCTGGTTTGCCACAGGGAGTTGATTTTCGACGGGTAGTTGATTTGCGACAGGGAGTTTATTTACGTCAGGGAGTTGGTTTGTGACAAGCAGTTGATTTGCGACCAGGATTTGATTTGCGACACGCTGTTGAATTGGGACAGGTAGTTGATTTGGGACAGGGAGTTGATTTGCGATAGGTAATTGATTTGTGACAAGGATTTGATTTGTGGCAGGGACTTGTTTTGCATGTGGAGTTGATTTGCGACAAGCTGTTGATTTACGACAGGGAGTTGATTTGCGATAGGCAAGTTTATTTTCGACAAGCAGTTGATTTGCAACAGGGATTTGTTTTGGGACACGGATTTGATTTGCGAGAGGGAGTTGATTTGCGACAAGTAATTGATGCGCCACAGGGAGTTGACTTCTAAGTAGGAGTTGATTTGCGACAGGCCATTGATTTGCGATAGGCAATTGATTTGGGAGAAGCAGTAGATCTGCGACAGATAGTTGTCTTGCGACAGGCAGATGATTTGCGATAGGGAGTTGATATGCGACAGGGAGTTGATCTGCGACATGGAGTTGATTTGCGACAGATAGCTGATTTGGGACACGCAGTTCATTTGTGACATGGAGCTGATCTGCGACAGGGAGTTGATTTGGGACAGGCACTTGATTTGCCACAGGGAATTGATTTGGGACAGGGAGTTGATTTGCAACAAGTAGTTGATTTGTGACAGGTTGTTGATTTGCGATAGGGAGTTGGGTTGCGACAGGTAGTTGATTTGCGACAAGGAATTGATTTATGACAGACAGTTGATTTGCGACAAGGAGTCGATTTGTGACAGGGAAGTCATTTGCGACAGGCAGTTGATTTGCGACAGAGAATTGATTTGCGACACGCAGTTGATTTGTGGCATGGAGTTTATTTGCGACAGGTAGTTGATTTGCGACAGGCAGTTGATTTGCGACAGGGTGTTGATTTGAGACAAGGAGTTGATTTGCGACGGGGAGTTGATTTGCAACAGGGACTTGATTTGCGACAGGTAGTTGATTTGAGACAGGCAGTTGATTTGCGACAGAGACTTGATTTGGGACAGGGAGTTCATTTGCAACAGGGAGTTGATTTGCGACCGGCAGTTGATTTGTGACAGGCAGTTGATTTGCAGCAGGGATTTTATTTGGGACAGGGAGTTCATTAGCGACAAGGAGTTGGTTTGCGACAGGCAGTTGATTTGCGACATGCACTATATTTGCGACAGGGAGTTAATTTGCAACAGGCAATTGATTTGCGCCTAGCAGTTGATTTGCGACAGGGAGTTAATATGTGACAGGGAGTTGATTTGGGACAAGGAGTTGATTTAGGACAGGGAGTTGATTTGCGACATGGATTTGATTTGCGTCAGGGAGTTGATTTGTGACATGTAGTTAATTTGCAGCAGGCAGTTGATTTGCGACGGGAAGTTGATTTGCTACAGGCAGTTGATTTGCAATAGGCAGTTGATTTGCCAGAGGAAGTTGATTTGCGACAGGGAGTTGATTTGCGACAGGTAGTTGATTTGCGACAATAGTTGATTTGCGACAGGCAGCTGATTTGCGACAGGGAGTTGATTTTTGACAGGAAGTTGATTTGAGACAGGGAGTTCATTTACGTCAGGGAGCTGATTTACGATAGGCAGTGGATTTGCGACCAGGAGTTGATTTGCGACAGGCTGTTGAATTCGGAGAGGTAGTTGATTTGGGACAGGGAGTTGATCTGCTACAGGTAATTGATTTGTGACAAAGGATTTGATTTGTGGCAGGGACTTGATTTGCATGTGAAGTTGATTTGCAACAAGCAGTTGATTTACGACAGGGAGTTGATTTGCAATAGGCAGTTGATTTGCGGCAGGAAGTTGATTTGCAAGAGGGAGATGATTTGGGACAGGGAGTTTATTTGCGACAGGGAGTTGCGACATGGAGTTGATTTGCGACAGGCAGTTTATTTGCGACAGGCAGTTTATTTGCGACAGGTTGTTGATTTGGGACAAGCAGTAGATTTGTGACAGATAGTTGATTTGCAATAGGCAGCTGATTTGCGACAGGTAGATGATTTATGACAGGGAGTTGATATGCGATAGGGAGTTGATTTGCGACATGGAGTTCATTTGAAACAGGGAGTTGATTTGCGATAAGGAGTTGATTTGCGACAGGCAGTTTATTTGGGACAGGGGAGTTGATGTGCGACAAGTAGTTGATTTGCAATAGATAGTTGATTTGCGATAGGTAGTTGATTTGCGACAGGCAGTATATTTGTGAAAGATGGTTGATTTGCGACACACAGTTCATTTGCGGCATGGAGTTGATTTCCGATAGGGAGTTGATTTGCGACAGGCAGTTGATTTGCGACAGGGAGTTGACTTGCGACATGGAGTTGATTTGCGACAGGCAGTTGATTTGTGACAGGGAGTTGATTTACAACAAGTAGTTGATTTGCGAAAGGAAGTTGATTTGCGACATGGAAGTGATTTGCGATAGGCAGTTGATTTGCGACAGGAAGTTGAGTTGTGACAGGGAGTTGATTTGTGACAGTCAGTTGATTTGTGACAGAAAGTTTATTTGGGATAAGGAGTTGATTTGCGATTGGGAGTTGATTTGCGATAGGGAGTTGCTTTTGCAACGGGCAGTTGATTGTGACATGGGGTTGATTTGCGACGGGGAGTTGATTCGTGAGAGGCAGTTGATTTGCAACATGCAGTTGATTTGAGACAGACGGTTCATTTGGGTCAGGAAGTTGATTTGCGACAGGCAATTGGTTTGCGACAGGGAGTTGATTTGCGACAGGCAGTTGTTTTGCGACTAAAAGTTGATTTGAGACAAGGAAGTGATTTGCGACAGGCAGTTGATTTACGATAGGCAGTTGAGTTGCGCCTGGGAGTTGATTTTGCAACAGGCAGTTGATTTGCGACAGGGAGTTGATTTGAAATAAGGAGTTGATTTGCGTCAGGGAGTTGATTTGCGACGGGGAGCTGATTTGCAACAGGCAGTTGATTTGTGGCAGGGAGTTGATTTGCGACAAGGAGTTGATTTGCGACAGGGATGATTTGCGATATGGAAATGCTTTGCGATAGGCAGTTGATTTATGACAGTGTGTTGATTTGCGACAGGAAGTTGATTTGGGACAGACAGCTGATTTGTGATAGGTAGTTGATTTGCGACAAGGAGTTTATTCGCGACAGGGAGTTGATTAGCAACCAGAGAGTTGATTGTGACGGGCCGTTGATTTGCAACGGAGAGTTGATTTGCGACTTGGTGTTGATTTGCAACTGGGTGTTGATTTGCGAGTGGGAGCTTATTTGCAATGCAGAGTTGATGTGCATCCACGAGTTGATTTGTGACCGATAGTTAATATGCGATGAGGATTTGATTTGTGGCGGGGAGTTTATTTGCGACCGGGTGTTCATTTGCGACCGGGTGTTGATTTGTGACTGGGTATCAGTGATGTTAAAAGAGGGTCGGAGGTGGAGTGGGTGCATCTACCATTGGGGAGTCCCAGTGGTCAGGGGGTTAGGAAAGGGTCAGCTCACCGAAAATGCGGGGAATGATGGGCAAGGTGAATTGCAGTTTTTTCCCCTTCATGTAATCACGTATGCATGAAAATACCTAGCATGCACGTAACAAACACTCCGACTTTGAATTTGCACATTGTGTATGGTCTCCGGTTGACTCGGGAGGTGGTTGGTCTCTGTCGTTTCTTCCCCCATCACCCGCACAAGCCTGGTCCTCTTGAACTCATTCAAAAGAACCAGGCTTGTGTGGCTACGCGTCACCTAGGGTGCATGGATTCAGTGCACTCTTGACCGCACGTCGGTGAATCCCCCCTCCCCTTGCCCCCCCCCC
>SZWC01000235.1:24658-41740 GCA_023375785.1 Penium margaritaceum | reverse complement strand
GGAGTGGTGCGAACTGGTCACGGAGTGGTGCGGACTGGTTGCGAAGTGGTGCGAACTTGTTGCGGAGTGGTGCAAACTGGTTGCGGAGTGGTGCGAACTGGTTGCAGAGTGGTGCAAACTGGTTGTAGAGTGGTGCGAACTAGTTGCGGAGTGGTGCAAACTGGCTGCAGAGTGGTGAAAAGTGGTTGCGGAGTGGTACGAATTGGACGCGGAGTGGTACGCACTGGTTGCGGGGTGGTGCGCACTGGTTGCGGAGTGGTGCCAACTGGTTCCGGATTGGTGCGAACTGGTTGCAGAGTGGTGCCAACTGGTTGCGAGGTTGGTGCGAACTGGTTGCGGAGTGCTGTGAACTGGTTGCGGAGTGCTGCGAACTGGTTCTGGAGTGGTGCGAACTGGTTGCGGAGTGGTGCGAACAGGTTGCGGAGTGGCGCGAACTGGCTGCGGAGTGGTGCGAACTTGTTGCGGAGTGGTGCGAACGTCTTGCGGGGTGGTGGGAACTAGTTGCGGAGTGGTGCAAACTTGTTGCAGATTGGTGCAAACTGGTTGCAGAGTGGTGCGAAGTGGTTGCGGACCGGTGCGAAGTGGCTGTGGAGTGCTGTGAACTGGTTGCGGACCGGTGCGAACTGGTTGCGGAGTGGTGCGAACTGGTTGCGGGGTGGTGCGAACAGATTGCGGAGTGGTGCGAACCGGTTGCGGAGTGGTGCGCACTGGTTGCGGTGTGGTGCGAACTGCTTGCCGAGTGGTGCGAACTGGTTGCGGAGTGGTGCGAACAGGTTGCGGAGTGGCGCGAACTGGCTGCGGAGTGGTGCGAACTTGTTGCGGAGTGGTGCGAACGTCTTGCGGGGTGGTGGGAACTAGTTGCGGAGTGGTGCAAACTTGTTGCAGATTGGTGCAAACTGGTTGCAGAGTGGTGCGAAGTGGTTGCGGACCGGTGCGAAGTGGCTGTGGAGTGCTGTGAACTGGTTGCGGACCGGTGCGAACTGGTTGCGGAGTGGTGCGAACTGGTTGCGGGGTGGTGCGAACAGATTGCGGAGTGGTGCGAACCGGTTGCGGAGTGGTGCGCACTGGTTGCGGTGTGGTGCGAACTGCTTGCCGAGTGGTGCGAACTGGTTGCGGAGTGGTGCGAACAGGTTGCGGAGTGGCGCGAACTGGCTGCGGAGTGGTGCGAACTTGTTGCGGAGTGGTGCGAACGTCTTGCGGGGTGGTGGGAACTAGTTGCGGAGTGGTGCAAACTTGTTGCAGATTGGTGCAAACTGGTTGCAGAGTGGTGCGAAGTGGTTGCGGACCGGTGCGAAGTGGCTGTGGAGTGCTGTGAACTGGTTGCGGACCGGTGCGAACTGGTTGCGGAGTGGTGCGAACTGGTTGCGGGGTGGTGCGAACAGATTGCGGAGTGGTGCGAACCGGTTGCGGAGTGGTGCGCACTGGTTGCGGTGTGGTGCGAACTGCTTGCCGAGTGGTGCGAACTGGTTGCGGAGTGGTGCGAACAGGTTGCGGAGTGGCGCGAACTGGCTGCGGAGTGGTGCGAACTTGTTGCGGAGTGGTGCGAACGTCTTGCGGGGTGGTGGGAACTAGTTGCGGAGTGGTGCAAACTTGTTGCAGATTGGTGCAAACTGGTTGCAGAGTGGTGCGAAGTGGTTGCGGACCGGTGCGAAGTGGCTGTGGAGTGCTGTGAACTGGTTGCGGACCGGTGCGAACTGGTTGCGGAGTGGTGCGAACTGGTTGCGGGGTGGTGCGAACAGATTGCGGAGTGGTGCGAACCGGTTGCGGAGTGGTGCGCACTGGTTGCGGTGTGGTGCGAACTGCTTGCCGAGTGGTGCGAACTGGTTGCGGAGTGGTGCGAACAGGTTGCGGAGTGGCGCGAACTGGCTGCGGAGTGGTGCGAACTTGTTGCGGAGTGGTGCGAACGTCTTGCGGGGTGGTGGGAACTAGTTGCGGAGTGGTGCAAACTTGTTGCAGATTGGTGCAAACTGGTTGCAGAGTGGTGCGAAGTGGTTGCGGACCGGTGCGAAGTGGCTGTGGAGTGCTGTGAACTGGTTGCGGACCGGTGCGAACTGGTTGCGGAGTGGTGCGAACTGGTTACGGAGTTGTGTGAACTGGGTGCGGACTGGACGAACTGGTTGCTGTGTGGTGCGAACTGGTTGCGGAGGGGTGCAAACTGGTTGCGGAGTGGTGCGAACTGGTTGCGGAGTGGTGCAAACTGGTTGCAGAGTGGTGCGAACTGGTTGCGGTGTGGTACGAACTGGTTGCGGAGTGGTACGAACTCGTTGCAGAGTGGTGCGAACTGGATGCAGAGTGGTGCAAACTGGTTGCAGGGTGGTGCGAACGGATTGCGGAGCGGTGTGAACCGGTTGCGGAGTGGTGCAAACTGGTTGCGGATTGATGCGAACTAGTTGCGGACTGGTGCAAACTGGTTGTTAAGTGGTGTGAACTGGTTGCAGAGTGGTGCGAATTGGTTGCGGAGTGGTGCAAACTAGTTGCGGATTGGTGCGAACTGCTTGTGGTGTGGAGCGTAGGGTTGCGGATTGGTGCGAACTGGTTACGGAGTGGAGCGAACTTGTTGCGGAGTAGTGCGAAATGGTTGAGGAGTGGTGCGAACTGGTTGCGGAGTGGTGCGAACTGGTTGCGGAGTGGCGCGAACTAGCTGCGGAGTGGTGCGAACTGGTTGCGGAGTGGTGCGAACGTCTTGCGGAGTGGTGGGAACTGGTTGCGGAGTGGTGCGAACTGGTTGCGGAGTGGTGCGAAGTGGTTGCGGAGTGCTGCGAACTGGTTGCGGAGAGGTGCGAACTGGTTGCGGAGTGGTGCGAACTTGTTGCGCTGTGGTACGAACTGGTTGCGGAGTGGTACGAACTCGTTGCAGAGTGGTGCGAACTGGTTGCGGAGTGGTGCGAACTGGTTGCGGGGTGGTGCGAACGGATTGCAGAGTGGTGCGAACCGGTTGCGGAGTGGTGCAAACTGGTTGCGGATTGATGCGAACTAGTTGCGGAGTGGCGCAAACTGGTTGTGAAGTGGTGTGAACTGGTTGCAGAGTGGTGCGAATTGGTTGCGGAGTGGTGCAAACTAGTTGCAGAGTGGTGCGAACTGCTTGCGGTGTTGTGCGAACTGGTTGCGGATTGGTGCCAACTCGTTACAGAGTGGAGCAAACTTGTTGGGGAGTAGTGCAAAATGGTTGCAGAGCTGTGCGAACTGGTTGCGGAGTGGTGCGAACTGATTGCGATGTGGTGAAAACTGGTTGCGGGGTGGTACGAACTGGTTGCGGAGTGGTGCAAACTGGTTACGAAGTGGTGCAAACTGGTTGCAGAGTAGTGCCAACTGGTTGCAAAGTGGTGCGAACTGGTTCCGGAGTGTTGCGAACGTCTTGCGGAGTGGTGCGAACTGGTTGCGGAGTGGTGCGAACTGGTTGCGGGGTGGTGCGAACAGATTGCGGAGTGGTGCGAACTGGTTCCGGAGTGTTGCGAACGTCTTGCGGAGTGGTGCGAACTGGTTGCGGAGTGGTGCGAACTGGTTGCGGGGTGGTGCGAACAGATTGCGGAGTGGTGCGAACCGGTTGCGGAGTGGTGCAAACTGGTTGCGGATAGATGCGAACTAGTTGCGGAGTGGTACGAACTGGTTGTGAAGTGGTGTGAACTGGTTGCAGAGTGGTGCGAATTGGTTGCGGAGTGGTGCAAACTAGTTGCGAAGTGGTGCGAACTGCTTGCGGTTTGGTGCAAACTGGTTGCGGATTGGTGCGAACTGGTTACGGAGTGGAGCGAACTTGTTGCGGAGTAGTGCAAAATGGTTGCGGAGTGGTGCGAACTGGTTGCGGAGTGGTGCGAACTGGTTGCGGAGTGGTGCGAACGGGTTGCGGAGTGGTGCGAACGGGTTGCGGAGTGGTGCGAACGGGTTGCGGAGTGGTGCGAACGGGTTGCGGAGTGGTGCGAACGGGTTGCGGAGTGGTGCGAACGGGTTGCGGAGTGGTGCGAACGGGTTGCGGAGTGGTGCGAACGGGTTGCGGAGTGGTGCGAACGGGTTGCGGAGTGGTGCGAACGGGTTGCGGAGTGGTGCGAACGGGTTGCGGAGTGGTGCGAACGGGTTGCGGAGTGGTGCGAACGGGTTGCGGAGTGGTGCGAACGGGTTGCGGAGTGGTGCGAACGGGTTGCGGAGTGGTGCGAACGGGTTGCGGAGTGGTGCGAACGGGTTGCGGAGTGGTGCGAACGGGTTGCGGAGTGGTGCGAACGGGTTGCGGAGTGGTGCGAACGGGTTGCGGAGTGGTGCGAACGGGTTGCGGAGTGGTGCGAACGGGTTGCGGAGTGGTGCGAACGGGTTGCGGAGTGGTGCGAACGGGTTGCGGAGTGGTGCGAACGGGTTGCGGAGTGGTGCGAACGGGTTGCGGAGTGGTGCGAACGGGTTGCGGAGTGGTGCGAACGGGTTGCGGAGTGGTGCGAACGGGTTGCGGAGTGGTGCGAACGGGTTGCGGAGTGGTGCGAACGGGTTGCGGAGTGGTGCGAACGGGTTGCGGAGTGGTGCGAACGGGTTGCGGAGTGGTGCGAACGGGTTGCGGAGTGGTGCGAACGGGTTGCGGAGTGGTGCGAACGGGTTGCGGAGTGGTGCGAACGGGTTGCGGAGTGGTGCGAACGGGTTGCGGAGTGGTGCGAACGGGTTGCGGAGTGGTGCGAACGGGTTGCGGAGTGGTGCGAACGGGTTGCGGAGTGGTGCGAACGGGTTGCGGAGTGGTGCGAACGGGTTGCGGAGTGGTGCGAACGGGTTGCGGAGTGGTGCGAACGGGTTGCGGAGTGGTGCGAACGGGTTGCGGAGTGGTGCGAACGGGTTGCGGAGTGGTGCGAACGGGTTGCGGAGTGGTGCGAACGGGTTGCGGAGTGGTGCGAACGGGTTGCGGAGTGGTGCGAACGGGTTGCGGAGTGGTGCGAACGGGTTGCGGAGTGGTGCGAACGGGTTGCGGAGTGGTGCGAACGGGTTGCGGAGTGGTGCGAACGGGTTGCGGAGTGGTGCGAACGGGTTGCGGAGTGGTGCGAACGGGTTGCGGAGTGGTGCGAACGGGTTGCGGAGTGGTGCGAACGGGTTGCGGAGTGGTGCGAACGGGTTGCGGAGTGGTGCGAACGGGTTGCGGAGTGGTGCGAACGGGTTGCGGAGTGGTGCGAACGGGTTGCGGAGTGGTGCGAACGGGTTGCGGAGTGGTGCGAACGGGTTGCGGAGTGGTGCGAACGGGTTGCGGAGTGGTGCGAACGGGTTGCGGAGTGGTGCGAACGGGTTGCGGAGTGGTGCGAACGGGTTGCGGAGTGGTGCGAACGGGTTGCGGAGTGGTGCGAACGGGTTGCGGAGTGGTGCGAACGGGTTGCGGAGTGGTGCGAACGGGTTGCGGAGTGGTGCGAACGGGTTGCGGAGTGGTGCGAACGGGTTGCGGAGTGGTGCGAACGGGTTGCGGAGTGGTGCGAACGGGTTGCGGAGTGGTGCGAACGGGTTGCGGAGTGGTGCGAACGGGTTGCGGAGTGGTGCGAACGGGTTGCGGAGTGGTGCGAACGGGTTGCGGAGTGGTGCGAACGGGTTGCGGAGTGGTGCGAACGGGTTGCGGAGTGGTGCGAACGGGTTGCGGAGTGGTGCGAACGGGTTGCGGAGTGGTGCGAACGGGTTGCGGAGTGGTGCGAACGGGTTGCGGAGTGGTGCGAACGGGTTGCGGAGTGGTGCGAACGGGTTGCGGAGTGGTGCGAACGGGTTGCGGAGTGGTGCGAACGGGTTGCGGAGTGGTGCGAACGGGTTGCGGAGTGGTGCGAACGGGTTGCGGAGTGGTGCGAACGGGTTGCGGAGTGGTGCGAACGGGTTGCGGAGTGGTGCGAACGGGTTGCGGAGTGGTGCGAACGGGTTGCGGAGTGGTGCGAACGGGTTGCGGAGTGGTGCGAACGGGTTGCGGAGTGGTGCGAACGGGTTGCGGAGTGGTGCGAACGGGTTGCGGAGTGGTGCGAACGGGTTGCGGAGTGGTGCGAACGGGTTGCGGAGTGGTGCGAACGGGTTGCGGAGTGGTGCGAACGGGTTGCGGAGTGGTGCGAACGGGTTGCGGAGTGGTGCGAACGGGTTGCGGAGTGGTGCGAACGGGTTGCGGAGTGGTGCGAACGGGTTGCGGAGTGGTGCGAACGGGTTGCGGAGTGGTGCGAACGGGTTGCGGAGTGGTGCGAACGGGTTGCGGAGTGGTGCGAACGGGTTGCGGAGTGGTGCGAACGGGTTGCGGAGTGGTGCGAACGGGTTGCGGAGTGGTGCGAACGGGTTGCGGAGTGGTGCGAACGGGTTGCGGAGTGGTGCGAACGGGTTGCGGAGTGGTGCGAACGGGTTGCGGAGTGGTGCGAACGGGTTGCGGAGTGGTGCGAACGGGTTGCGGAGTGGTGCGAACGGGTTGCGGAGTGGTGCGAACGGGTTGCGGAGTGGTGCGAACGGGTTGCGGAGTGGTGCGAACGGGTTGCGGAGTGGTGCGAACGGGTTGCGGAGTGGTGCGAACGGGTTGCGGAGTGGTGCGAACGGGTTGCGGAGTGGTGCGAACAGGTTGCGGCGTGGTGCGAACTGGTTGCGGAGTGGTGCGAACTAGTTGCGGAGTGGTGCGAACTGGTTGCGGAGTGGTACGAACTGGTTGCGGAGTGGTGCGAACTGGTTGGGGAGTGGTGCAAACAGGTTTCGGAGAGGTGCGAACTGGTTGCGGAGTGGTGCGAACTGGTTGCAGAGTGGTGCCAACTGGTTGCGGAAAGTTGCGAACTGGTTGCGGAGTTGTGCGAACTGGTTGCGGAGGGGTGCGAAGTGATTGCGGAGTGGTGCGAACTGGTTGCGGATAGGTGCAAACTGGTTGCGGAGTGGTCGAACTGGTTGCGAGTGGTGCGAACTGGTTGCGGAGTGGTGCGAACGGGTTGCGGATTGGTGCGACCTGGTTGCGGAGTGGTGCGAGCTGGTTGCGGAGTGGTGCAAATAGGTTGCGGAGAGGTCCGAACTGGTTGCAGAGTGGTGCGAACTGGTTACGGAGTGGTGCGAACTGGTTGCGGAGTGGTGCGAACTGGTTGCTATGTGGTAATAACTGGTTGAGGAGTGGTGCGAACGGGTTGTGGAGTGGTGTGAACCGGTTACGGAGTGGTGCGAACTGGTTCGGAGTGGTGCGAACTGGATGCGGAGTAGTGCGAACAGGTTGCGGAGTGGTGCCAGCAGGTTGCGCAGTGGTGCGAACTGGCTGTGGAGTGGTCAGAACTGGTTGCGGAGTGGTGCAAACTGGTTGCGGAGTAGAGCGAACGTCTTGCGGAGTGGTGTGAACTGGTTGCGGATTGGTGCGAACTGGTTGCGGAGTTGTGCGAACTGGTTGCGGGGTGGTGCAAACAGGTTACGGAGAGGTGCGAACTGGTTGCGGAGTGGTGCGAATTGGTTGAGGAGTGGTGCATACTGGTTGCGGAGTGGTGCGAAGTGGTTGCAGAGTGATGCGAACTGGTTGCTGAGTGGTGTGAACTGGTTGCGGAGTGGTGCGAACTGGTTGCGGAGTGGTGCGAACGGGTTGCGGAGTGGTGCGAACTGGTTGTGGAGTGGTGCGAACTGGTTGCGGAGTGGTGCGAACTGGTTGCGGTGTGGTGCGAACAGGTTGTGGAGAGGTGCAAACTGGTTGCGGAGTGGTGCGAACTGGTTACGGAGAGGTGCGAAGTGGTGGCCGTGTGGTGCGAACAGGTTGTGGAGAGGTGCAAACTGGTTGCGGAGTGGTGCGAACTGGTTACGGAGAGGTGCGAAGTGGTGGCCGTGTGGTGCGAACAGGTTGTGGAGAGGTGCAAACTGGTTGCGGAGTGGTGCGAACTGGTTACGGAGAGGTGCGAAGTGGTGGCCGTGTGGTGCGAACAGGTTGTGGAGAGGTGCAAACTGGTTGCGGAGTGGTGCGAACTGGTTACGGAGAGGTGCGAAGTGGTGGCCGTGTGGTGCGAACAGGTTGTGGAGAGGTGCAAACTGGTTGCGGAGTGGTGCGAACTGGTTACGGAGAGGTGCGAAGTGGTGGCCGTGTGGTGCGAACAGGTTGTGGAGAGGTGCAAACTGGTTGCGGAGTGGTGCGAACTGGTTACGGAGAGGTGCGAAGTGGTGGCCGTGTGGTGCGAACAGGTTGTGGAGAGGTGCAAACTGGTTGCGGAGTGGTGCGAACTGGTTACGGAGAGGTGCGAAGTGGTGGCCGTGTGGTGCGAACAGGTTGTGGAGAGGTGCAAACTGGTTGCGGAGTGGTGCGAACTGGTTACGGAGAGGTGCGAAGTGGTGGCCGTGTGGTGCGAACAGGTTGTGGAGAGGTGCAAACTGGTTGCGGAGTGGTGCGAACTGGTTACGGAGTGGTGCGAACTGGTTATGGTGTGGTGCGCATTGGGTGCGGAGTGGTGCAAACTAGGTGCGGAGTGGTGCGAACTGGTTGTGGAGTGGTGCGAACTGGTTGCGGAGTGGTGCAAACTGGTTGCGGAGTGGTGCGAACTGGTCGCTGAGTGGTGAGATCTGGTCGCGGGGTGGTGCAAACTGGTCCCGGAGTGGTGCGAACTGGTTGCGGAGTGGTGTGAATCAGTTGCGGTGTGGTGCAAACTGGTTGCGGAATGGTGCAAAATGGTTGCGGAGTGGTGCGAACAGGTTGCGGAGTGGTGCAAACTGGTTGCGGAGTGGTGCAAACTGTCAGGATGAGATTCGCGTGGTGCGGTCCCGACGATGGTCTGATAGCCTCTAGTGGTTCACGTCTACTGTTTTGGGAGAATCTGAGACTGAGCGTGAGCTTTCTGGTCGCCTCACGCTATGTGAGAAGGAATTTAGAGACAGTAAGTTTGTGAAGGGAATAACGGCGTTTTGAGTTATTTTGTGAACATAATTATGATCACAATATTTATAGGGCTAGTCATGAGCTTTCCAACGCACCAAACCGTGCGCGATTCGGCCAAGCGTAGCCCAAGTTATGCTTGCCGAAGCGCAGGTCTCACCCACCACAGAAACGCATAACGCCTCCATGGCGCGCACACGCCGTGGCGCCTTCCTTCACGTGCGAAGCGCCTTTCCCAAGGCGCAGGTCCACTTGCACGTGGTGTAGGGGTCCCCTGCACTGTTTCCATGCACCCTACCCACTTTTGGGTCGAGTTTGGTGATGGGGTGTGACGAGGTTCGAAACCTGTCCGCGGACCTGCAGTCAGAATTTTGACGAAGTCCCCGAGTAACAAAACGTACTACTCGGTTTCGGACGCCGAGCCATGATTTTGGCTAAGTCCCCCAGTAACAACCTGCACTTCTGGATCCGGTGGATGATCCACCTGATCAGGCGGATCATCCACCGGACGCCACGGCAGGCCTATCGGAGCATTTTCTCCACATGGTAATTTTGTTACTCGATCCGGTCGATTATCCACCGGATTTCGAGTGGCAGCCGGCTCGCAGAGTCGCTGCGCACACCCCAACTTCGGAAGGCCATATCTCCCTCGATACTTGTCCGATTCCGGTGAAACAACTTCCACCAGATTCAGCGACTCGTCAACTTTACGTGGCAATCCTCCATTTTAGGATCCGAGCAATTGTCGAGTCGCCAGATCCGCCGGAGCGGAGTTTTCACTTTCTGGCGGCTCGTCGGCGCCTCCCGGCGCCGCACTTGGGTATGCGGAGGGGCAATTTTTCAACATTCTCCCCCTTGCACCTTCCATGCCCGCTGCTCCAGCTTGCTCTTACTCATCTTCCGCTGCGCCCTCCAGCCCATCATAGCTGGTCATCCCAAGCCCGGCCACGCTCAGCGCGTGCCGGTCCGCGGGTTGCGCTGTGGACAAGCAATCCGCAAGCATGTTGTGCGTGCTGCACTGCTGCAGCACCACCTGCCCCTTCTCGGCCATGTCCCGTGCGTAGTGGTAACGCACATCGATGTGCTTCGTCCTCCTGTGCTGCGTCGGGTTGTTGGTCAGCGAGATGGAGCCGGTGTTGTCCTCTTGCACCACCGTTGGCTCCTGCTGCGGCACGCCCAGCTCCCCCAGCAACCTGCGGAGCCACACCGCTTCCTTGACCGCCTCGGCCAGCGCGATGTACTCCGCTTCCNGTCGAACCTCAGGCGCGCGTGCCGCGTCGCCTGCAGGTAGCGGAGGATGCGCTTGACCGCCTGCCAGTGTAGTGGCCCTGGATCGGCCACGTACCTGCTCACTTGGCCCACCGCGTAGGCCAGGTCCGGTCGAGTCGCCACCATGGCGTACATGAGGCTGCCCACCGCCGATTGGTAGGGCACCCCTGCCATATCCTCCCGCTCTTCTTTTGTTTGCGGCGCCATTGCCGCACTCAGTTCACAGGTCGTGGTGACAGGACTGCACACTGGTTTGCAGTCCTCCATGCCGTACCGCTTCAGCACCTCGGCCACGTATTTGGCCTGTCCCAGCTCAAGCGTGCGCGCCCTCCGGTTCCGCATAATGCTCACCCCGAGGTAGAACTCCAGCTCCCCCATGTCCGACATCTGGAACCTGCTGCTCAGCTGCTCTTTCAGCTGCTGTAGGCTCGGCAGGTGCGAGGAGCACAAGGTCGGATCGTCCACGTAGAGTGCGACAATCTGATGGAGCTTCTTGCTGCGTTGCACGTACACGCTGTGATCCGCCTCACAGTGCTTGAAGACGATTTGTGCCATGAAGCTGTCCATCTGTGGGTACCAGCATCGGGGCGATTGTTTTAGCCCGTACAAGGACTTCCGCAGCTTGCACACCTTGCCCTCCGGCGCCTCCACCCCCTCCGGCACCTCCATGTAGATTTCTTTGTCGATGATGTCATTGAGGAAGGCCGTTTTTACGTCCATTTGGTGGAGCTCCATGTCCTTCGCGGCTGCCACCGCAAGGATCGCCCGGATGCTTGTGAACTTGGCAACGGGGGCGAACGTCTCATCCTAGTGCTCGCCCTTACGCTGTGCGTACCCCTTCACCACGAGCCGCGCCTTGTACTTGTCAACCACACCTTCCTTTGTGAACTTGGTCTTGAAGACCCACTTGGAGCCGATGACCTTGGCGTTTTTCGGCCTGTCAACCAGCTGCCACGTGTCATTTTCAGCAATGGACGCCAACTCCGACTTGATGGCGGCGTCCCACTGCTTCCCCTTGGGCCGCGCAAGCGCCTCTTACACGGTCGTCGGTTCCGTTGATGCAGCCAGCATGCACCGCGTCATGCCGATCCATCGACCGGTGCCTGCGTCGAAACGCTTCCCCGCTCTCCGCTGCCTCCCGTTGCGGCGCGACAGTCTTGGCGGCGTCTCGTTGCTCTGCTGCGATCCTTCCGACTCAGCCCGCTCCGGTGAGTCATCCACCGGACGGCTCCCCGAGGATCCCTCCCGCTCTGGTGAACCATCAACCGGACGGGTGGCGCGTCCGGAGTATTTTTCTTCGACGCCCGACGCGAACTCCGCCGGGAGTGCGCGCTTCGGCACCCGCGGTGCCTCCTTCGACGGATCATTCCGCCGGATCTCCAGCCCAGCTGCATCGTCGTCGGAGTCCTCCGCGTCGGCTGCTGCACCTGCTGCACTGCCGCGCTCCAACGCTGCATCATCAAGCTCCGCGTCTGCCGGCTCCTCCTCGTAGTCAAGGAGCTGGAACCACTCCCCCTGTTTTGGAGTGTTCCCGATGCTCATGTTGTTGCTGCTAGTGCTGAAGCTTTGCTGCTCGTCGAACTCGACATCACGGCTGCGAATGATCTCTTGCGTGCGTGGGTCCCAGAGCCTGTACGCCTTTTGCGCGCTCTCGTAGCCGAGGAACAAGCACGGCTTCGCCCGCGGTTCTAGCTTGCTGTCGCGTCGTTGCGCCGCCTGCACCATCGCGTGCGCCTTGCACCCGAACACCTTCAGGTGTGCCACGTTTGGCTTGCGCCCACTCCAAACCTCCTGCGGTGTCTTCCAGCCGCCCTTACCCTTCAGCACCGCTGTTGGGGTGAGGTTGATGGTGTAGCTCGCTGTACGCACAGCCTCCGCCCAAAACCCTTGCGGCAACCCCGCATCCACAAGCATGGTCCGCACCATGTTGAGCAGCGTCTGGTTCGTCCGCTCCGCCACTCCGTTGGACTGTGGCGAGTACGGCGTAGTGGGTTCCCACTTGATGCCCTGCTGCTTCATCCACCCGCTGCAGCCTACGTACTCTCCGCCGTTGTCGTTGCGTAGAGCTCTGACCTTCCGGCCAGTCTGCCTCTCCACCGCTGCGACATACTCCTTCAGCCGGTCCAGGACCTCGCCTTTCCGCTTCATGAAGTACACGTAGAGCTTCTTGCTGCAGTCGTCAAGGAAGGTGACGAAGTATCTCAAGCCGCCATTTGACGGCGTTTTGAACGGTCCGCACACGTCGCTGTGCACGACCTCCAGCAGGTCCTTCGCGCGAGCCTCGTTCTCATTGAACGACTTGCGCCGCGCCTTGCCCAAAATGTAAGGCTCGCACTTTTTGTGCACTGCTGCATCTGCTTCCGCGTCTGCACCGTCGATGACGAGGCCGCGCACCATGTCGTGCTTCGCCATCTCTTTAACCGTTGCGGGCGCCGAATGCCCCAACCGTCGGTGCCAGAGCTCCAGATGAGCTCTCCCTCCCTTGGCCATGTTGACGACGCACTCCTGCGAGTCTGCTGCGTCCGATGCCGCGGGGACCACCTTGGTCTCCACGATGTAGAGACCGCCCTCACGCTTCGCCTCCAGCACGACCTCGCCGTCGCCGTCGATGCGCACCACTGCACCTTTCCTGCGGAAGAGCACCTCATACCCCTTGTCCGTCAAGCGACTGACACTCAGGATGTCAGCCAGGCCGAGACGTGCTGCACATCACGGATTGTGCACAGCTCCTTCTTACCGCCCACCACGACTTCCACCTCCACGTCGCCTTGGCCGGCCGCCGGCTCGACTTTGTCGTTCGCGACCACCATCGACTTGGAGGACTTCTCGTAGGTGACGAACCCCACCTTCTTGACTTGGGTGTGCTCCTCGGCCCCGGAATCCAGGCACCGCCTGTTGGCCTTCTTGAGGAAGTGATTCTTGTTGCCGTTGAGGAGCGACCTGCCCTTGCTGTTTTTGCCGCCGGTCTTCGCCTCCTCCGGGCACTCGCGGGCCCAATGGCCCTCCTTGCCGCAGTTGCGGCACGCACCTTTCTTGGCGCCCTTCTTGCCGCCGCCTCTTGCGCCACTTCCTTTGCCCCCGTTTCCGCCACCACGCATTTTGGTGACGAGGGCTGATGAGGAAGACGAGGACTCCCTGCAGCTCCGGCGCTGCGCCTCGTTGCGGATGTACTCTGCGACCGCGCCATAGGTGAGCTTGTCCTCCGCCCATCCTCCGAGGACGGTGATGAGTGGGCCCCAACTGTCAGGTAGGGCCATAAGGATGGCCATCGCCTACAGCTGCGTGTCGATCTTCCACCCCACGTCATTGCATTGCGAGGCGAGCGACTCGATCTGCTGCATGGCGGAGATGACATCATCTCCCTCCTCGATTCTCACCGTGAGGAGTCGCTTCATCGCGAAGATTTTGTTCGCGAGCGACTTGGGTTGATGGATGGAGCAGAATTTTTGCCAAGCTTCGGCTGCCAGCTTACAGCCCTGGAAGTAGGCCCACTGCAACTCGGCCATCCCGGACATCAGGGGCATGAGCGCCTCCGTGTTCTTCTTTTCGAAGGCCTGCTTCTACGCGTCCGTAGCAGTCGCCTCTGTGAGCACCTCCTTTCCCAACATGACCTCAAGCAGCCCCTTATGCGCGAGGTGCAACTCGAAGTGCCACCTCCATAGCCCAAAGCCTGGGCCGCCCGCATACTTCTGAATGGGCTGCGTCTCCTTCTGCGCCATGTGCGCAGCTGCTACTCCGACGAGTTCTCAGAACTTCACGGCGACGTCCAAGATGACGATCCCGTGCGCTACGGAAGACGTGAACGTTGGAGGCTATCAGGCCTGTGGGCCCATAACCCTATGTCAGGATGAGATTCGCGTGGTGCGGTCCCGAAGATGGTCTGATAGCCTCTAGTGGTTCACGTCTACTGTTTTGGGCGAATCTGAGACTGAGCGTGAGCTTTCTGGTCGCCTCACGCTATGTGAGCAGGAATTTAGAGACAGTCAGTTTGTGAAGGGCATAACGGCGTTTTGCGTTATTTTTTTAACATAGACATGATCGCAACATTTATAGGGCTAGTCATGAGCTTTCCAATGCACCAAACCGCGCGCGATTCGGCCAAGCGTAGCCCAAGTTATGCTTGCCGAAGCGCAGGTCTCACCCACCATAGAAACGCAGAAGGCCTCCATGGCGCGCACACGCCGTGGCGCCTTCCTTCGCGTGCGAAGCGCCTTTCCCAAGGCGCAGGTCCACTTGCACGTGGTGTAGGGGTCCCCTGCACTGTTTCTACGCACCCTACCCACTTTTGGGTCGAGTTTGGTGATGGGGTGTGACGAGGTTCGAAACCTGTCTGCAGTCAGAATTTTGACTGTCCCCGAGTAACAAAACGTACTACTGGGTTTCGGACGCCGAGCCATGATTTTGGCTAAGTCCCCCAGTAACAACCTGCACTTCTGGATCCGGTGGATGATCCACCTGATCAGGCGGATCATCCACCGGACGCCTCGGCAGGCCTACCGGAGCATTTTCTCAAAATGGTAATTTTGTTACTCGATCCGGTCGATTATCCACCGGATTTCGAGTCGCAGCCGGCTCGCAGAGTCGCTGCGCACACCCCAACTTCGGAAGGCCATATCTCCCTCGATACTTGTCTGATTCCGGCGAAACAACTTCCACCGGATTCAGCGACTCGTCAACTTTACGGGGCTATCCTCCATTTTAGGATCCCAGCAATTTTTGAGTCGCCAGATCCGCCGGAGCGGAGTTTTCACTTTCTGGCGGCTCGTCGGCGCCTCCCGGCGCCGCACTTGGGTATGCGGAGGGGCAATTTTTAAACAGTGCGAACTGGTTGCGGAGTGGTGTGAACTGGTTGCGGAGTGGTGCGAACTGGTTGCGGAGTGGTGCGAACTGGTTGCGGAGTGGTGCGAACTGGTTGCGGAGTGGTGCGAACTGGTGTGAAGTGGTGCGAACTGGTTGCGAAGTGGGGCAACTTGGTTGCAGAGTGGGACAAACTGGTTGCGAGTGGTGCGAACTGGTTGCAGAGTGGTGTGAACTGGTAGCGGAGTGGTGCAACTGGTTGCGGATTGGTGCGAACTGGTTGCGGAGTGGTGCGAACTGCTTGCGGGGTGGTGCAAACTGGTTGGGGAGTGGTACTAACTGGTTGTGGAGTGGAGCGAACTGGTTGCGGAGTGGTTCGAACTGGTTGCGGAGTGGTGTGAACTGGTTGCGGAGTGGTGCGAACTGGTGTGGAGTGGTGCAACCTGGCTGCGGAGTGCGGTGAACTGGCTGCGGAGTGGGACGAACTGGTTGCGGAGTGGTGCGAACTGGTGTGGAGTGGTGGGAACTGGTTGCGGAGTGGGGCGAACTGGTTGCGGTGTGGGACGAACTGGTTGCGGAGTGGTGCGAACTGGTTCTGGAGTGGTGCGAACTGGTTACAGAGTGCTGCGAACTGGTTGCGGAGTGGTGCGAATGTGTTGAGGAGTGGTGCGAACTGTTTTTGGAGTGGTGCAAACTGGTTGCGGAGTGGTGCGAACTCGTTGCGAGTGGTGCGGACAGGTTGCAGAGTGCTGCGAACTGGTTGCAGAGTGGTGCGAACTGATTGCAGAGTGGTGGTAACTGGTTGCAGAGTGGTGCTAACTGGTTGCGGGGTGGTGCAAACGGGTTGCGGTGTGGTGCGAACTGGTTGCAAAGTGGTGCGAACTGGTTGCGGAGTAGTGTGAACTGGTTGCGGAGTTGTGCGAACTGGTTGCGGAGTGGTGCGAACTGGTTGCGGAGTGGTGCGAACTGGTCGCGGTGTGGTGCGAACTAGTTGCGGAGTGGTGTGAAATGCTTGCGGAGTGGTGAGAACTGGTTTCGGAGTGGTGCGAACTGGTTGCAGAGTGGTATGAACTGGTTGCGGAGTGGTGTGAGCTAGTTGAGGAGTGGTGCAAACTGGTTGCGGAGTGGTGCGAACTGGTTGCGGAGTGGTGCGAACTGGTTGCAGAGTCGTGCGAACTGGTTGCGGAGTGGTGCGAACTGGTTGCAGAGTCGTGCGAACTGGTTGCGGAGTGGTGCGAACTGGTTGCAGAGTCGTGCGAACTGGTTGCGGAGTGGTGCGAACTGGTTGCAGAGTCGTGCGAACTGGTTGCGGAGTGGTGCGAACTGGTCGCGGTGTGGTGCGAACTGGTCGCGGACTGGTGCGAACTGGTTGCGGAGTGGTGCGAACTGGCTGCAGAGTGGTGCGAACTAGTTGCGGAGTGGTGCGAACTGGTTGCGGGGTGGTGCAAACGGGTTGCAGACTGGTGCGAACTGGTTGTGGAGTGGTGCGAACTGGTTGCGGAGTGATGCCAACTGGTTGCAGAGTGCTGCGAACTGGTTGTGAAGTGGTGTGAACTGGTGTGAACTGGTTGCGGAGTGGTGCGAGCTGGTTGCGGAGCGGTGCAAACTGGTTGCGGAGTGGTGCAAACTGCTTGCGGAGTTGTGCGAACTGGTTGTGGAGTGGTGCGAACTGGTTACGGAGTGGAGCGATCTGGTTGCGGAGTGGTGCCGACTGGTTGCGGAGTGGTGCAAACTAGTTACGGAGTGGTGCAAACTGGCTGCGGAGTGGTGAAAACTGGTTGCGGAGTGGTACGAATAGGATGCAAAGTGGTAGGCACTGGTTGCGGGGTGGTGCGCACTGGTTGCGGAGTGGTGCAAACTGGTTGCGGAGTGGTGCGAACTGGTTGCAGAGTGGTGCCAACTGGTTGCGAGGTTGGTGCGAACTGGTTGGGGAGTGCTGTGAACTGGTTGCGGAGTGCTGCGAACTGGTTGTGGAGTGGTGTGAACTTGTTGCGGAGTGGTGCAAACTGGTTGCGGAGTTGTGCGAACTGGTTGCAGAGTGGTGCAAACTGGTTGTAGAGTGGTGCAAACTAGTTGCGGAGTGGTGCGAACTGGCTGCAGAGTGGTGAAAAGTGGTTGCGGAGTGGTATGAATTGGACGCGGAGTGGTACGCACTGGTTGCGGGGTGGTGCGAACGTCTTGCGGAGTGGTGCAAACTGATTTCGGAGTGGTGCGAACTGGTTGCAGAGTGGTGC
>SZWC01000234.1:508673-522027 GCA_023375785.1 Penium margaritaceum | reverse complement strand
ACAAACCGTAAAATGTTCCTACTAGCCTTAAACAAGCCCTAATACACTGTGGATTCCATTCAATAAAATTTTCCATGGCATTGTTTTTACAAGTCCAGGTGCTGTGTGGGCACCCATTGTTCTTCCGGTGCGTTCGCCTAAACCAGGGTCAATCGGAAACAGATCAACAAGCCATAAAATGTTTCTGGTAGCCCTAGACAAGCCCTTATACACTGTGGATTCCATTCAATAAATTTCCCCATGGCATTTTTTGACAAGCCCAGGTGCTGTGTGCGCACCCACTGTTCTTCCGGTGCGGTCCACGGAACCAGGGTCAATAAAAAACAGATGGACGATCCCTAAAATGTTTCTGGTAGACCTTGACAAGCCCTAGTACACTGTGGAATCCATTCAATAAAATTCCCCATGGCATTTTTTTGACAAGCCCCGGTGCTTTGTGCGCACCCACTGTTCTTCCGATGCGGTCGACAGAACCAGGGTCAATCAGAAACGGATCGACAAGCCGTAAAATGTTCCTGGTAGCCCTAGACAAGCCCCAATACACTGTGGACTCCATTCTATAAATTTCCCTATGTTATTTTTTTTACTAGTCCAGGTGTTGTGTGCGCACCCACTGTTCTTCCGGTGCGGTCGACGGAACCAGGGTCAATGGGAATCGGATCGACGCGTCGTCAAATGTTTCTGGTAGCCCCAGACAAGCCCTAATACACTATGGATTCCATTCAATAAATTTCTCCATGGAATTGTTTTGACAAGCCCAGGTGCTGTGTGCACACCCACTGTTCTTCCAGTGCGGTCCACGGAACCAGGGTCAATCGGAAACGGATCGACGAGCTGTAAAATGTTCCTGGTAGCCCTAGACAAGCCATAATACACTGTGGATTCAATTCAATAAATTTCCCCATAGCATTTTTTTGACAAACCCAGGTGTTGTATGCGCAGCAACTGTTCTTCCGGTGCGGTCGACGAAACCAGGGTCAATCGGAAACAGATCGACAAGCCGTAAAATGTTCTGAGTACCTTTAGACAAGCCCTGATACATGGTGGATTTCATTCAATAAATTTTCCCATGACATTTTTTTGACAAGCCCAGGTTTTGTGTCACACCCACTGTTCTTCTGGTGCGGTCGAGGGAACCAGGGTCAATCGGAAACAGATCGACGAGCCATAAAAGTTTCCTGGTAGCCGTAGACAAGCCCTAATACACTGTTAATTCCATTGAATAAATTTCCGTGTGGCATTTTTGTGACAAGCCTAGGTGCTCTGTGCGCACCCACTGTTCTTCCGTTGCGCTGGACGGAATCAGGGTCAATTGGAAACAGATCGACAAGCCGTAACATTTTATTGGTAGCCCTAGGCAAGCCCTAATACAGTGTGGATTCCATTCAATAAATTTCCTTATGACATTTTTTGACAAGCCCAGGTGCTGTGTACGCACCCACTCTTCTTCCTGTGCGGTCGACGGAACCAGGGTCAACTGGAAACGAATCGACCAGCCCTTAAATGTTTCTGGTAGCCCTAGACAAGCCCTAATACACTGTGAATTCCATTCAATAAATTTCTCCATGGCCTTTTTTTGACAAGCCCAGGTGCTGTGTGCGCACCCACTACTCTTCCGGTGCGGTTGACGGAACCTAGGTCAATCGGAAACAGATCGACAAGCCGTAAAATATTTCTGGTAGCCTTAGACAAGCCCTAATACAAAATGGATTCCATTCAATAAATTTCCCCATGGCATTTCTTTGACAAGCCCAAGTGCTGTTTGCACACCCAATGTTCTTCCGGTGCGGTCGACAGAACCAGGGTCAATCGGAAACGGATTGATGAGCCGTAAAATTTTCCTAGTAGCCCTAGACAAGCCCTAATACACAATGGATTCCATTCAATAAATTTCCCCATGGCATTTTTTGACAAGCCGAGGTGCTGTGTATGCACCGACTGTTCTTTTGGTGTAGTTGACGGAACCAGGGTCAATCAGAAACGGATCTACGAGCCGTAAAATGTTTCTGGTAGCCCTAGACAAGCCCTAATACACTGTGGATTCCATTCAATAAATTTCCCCATGGCATGTTTTTGACAAGTCGAGGTATTGTGAGCGCACTCACTGTTGTGTCAGTGTGGTCAGGGGAACCAGGGCCAATTGGAAATAGACCGACAAGCCGTAAAATGTTCATGGAAGCCCTAGACAAGCCCTAATACACTGTGGATTCCATTTAATAAATTTCCCCATGGCATTTTTTTGACAAGCCTCGGTGTTGTGCGCACACCCACTGTTTTTCCTTTGCGGTCCATGGAACCATAGTCAATCGGAAACAGATTGACGAGCCGTAAAATGTTTTTGGTAGCCCTTGACATGCCCTAATACACTGTGGAATCCATCAACAAATTTCCCAATGGCATTTTTTTGACAAGTCCAGGTGTTGTGTGTGCACCCACTTTTCTTTCGGTGCGGTCGATGGAACCAGGGTCAATCGGAAATGGATCAACAAACCGTAAAATGTTCCTAGTAGCTCTAGACAATCCCTAATACACTGTGGATTCATTCAATCAATTTTCCCATGGCATTGTTTTGACAAGCCCAGGTGCTGTGTGCGCACCCACTGTTCTTCCGGTGCAGTCAGCGGAACCAGGGTCAATTGGAAACGGATCGACGAGCCATAAAATGTTTCTAGTAGCCCTAGAAAGGCCCTTATACACTATGGATTCTAATCAATAATTTTCCCTATGGCATGTTTTTGACAAGCCCAGATGCTGTGTGCGCACCCACTGTTCTTCCGATGCGGTCGAGGGAACCAGGGTCAATCGGAAACAGATTGACAAGCCATAAAATGTTTCGGGTAGCCCTAGACAAGCCCTAACACACTGTGGATTTCATTCAATAAAATCCCTCATGGCATTTTTTTGACAAGCCCTGGTGTTGTGTGTGCACCCATTGTTCTTCCGCTGCGTTTGACAGAACAAGGGTCAATCGGAAACAGATCGACGAGTCGTAAAATGTTCTTGGTAGCCCTAGACAAGCCCTTATACACTGGGGATTCCATTCAATAAATTTCCCCATGGCATTGTTTTGACAAGCCCAAGTGCTGTGTGCCCACCCACTATTCTTCGGGTGCGGTCGACGAAACCAGGGTCAATGGGAAATGGATCGACGCGTTATCAAATGTTTCTGGTAGCCCCAGACAAGCCCTAATACACTGTGGATTCCATTCAATAAATTTCTCCATGGCATTTTCTTGACAAGCCCAGGTTCTGTGTGCACACCCACTGTTCTTCCAATGCGGTCCAAGGAACCGGTGTCAATCGTAAACGGATCGACGAGCCGTACAATGTTCCTAGTAGCCCTAGACAAGCCTAAATAGATTTTGTATTTCATTCAATAAATTTCTTCATGGCATTTCCTAGAGAAGCCCAGGTGCTGTGTTTGCACCCACTATTCTTCCGGTGCGGTCGACGGAACCTGGGTCAATCAGAAACGGATCGACAAGCCGTAAAATGTTCTTGGTAGCCCTAGACAAGCCCTAATACACTGAGGATTCTATTCAATAAATTTCCCCATGACATTTTTTTGACAGGCCCAGGTGCTGTATGCGAACTCACTGTTTTTCTGGTGCGGTCGACAGAACCAGGGTCAACTGGAAATGAATCGATAAGCCGTAAAATGTTCCTGGTAGCCCTAGACAAGCCCTAATGCAGTGTGGATTCCATTCAATAAATTTCCCCATGACATTTTTTTGACAAGCCCAAGAGCTGTGTGCGCACCTACTGTTCTTCCGGTGCGGTCGACGTAACCAGGGTCAATCGGAAACAGATCGACAAGCCGTAAAATGTTCCTAGTAGCCCTAGACAAGCCCTAATACACTGTTGATTGCATTCAATAAATTTCCCCATGGCATTTGTTTGACAAGCCCAGGTAATGTGTGTGCACCCGCTGTTCTTCCGTGCGGTCGACGGAACTAGGGTCAATCAGAACCAGATTGACGAGCCGTAAAATGTTCCTAGTAGCCCTAGACAAGCCCTAATACACTGTTGATTTCATTCAATACATTTCCCCATGGCATTTTTTTGACAAGCCCAGGTGCTGTGTGCGCACCCACTGTTCTTCCAGTGCGGTCGACGGAACCAGGGTCAATCGGAAACGGATCGACGAGTCGTAGAATGTTCCTGGTAGCCCTAGATAAGCCCTAATACACAGTGGTGTCCATTCAATAAATTTCCCCATGGCAATTTTTTGACAAGTCCAGGTGTTGTGCGCGCACCCAATGCTCTTCCGGTGCGGTCGACGGCACCAGGGTGAATCGGAAACAGATCGACGAGCCGTAAAACGTTTGTGGTAGCCCTAGACAAGCCCTAATACATTGTGGATTCCATTCAATAATTTTCCCCATGGCATGTTTTTGACAAGCCCAGGTGCTGTGTGCGCACCCAATGTTCTTGCGGTGCGGTCGACGGAACCAAGGTCAATCGAAAACAGATCGACGAGCCTAAAAATGTTCCCGGTAGCCTTAGACAAGCTCTAATATAGTGTGGATTTCATTCAATAAATTTTCCCATGGCATTTTTTGGACAATCTTAGGTGCTGTGTGCGCACCCACTGTTCTTCCGGTGCGGTCGACGGAACCAGGGTCAATCGAAACAGATCGACGAGCGGTAAAATGTTCTTGGTAGCCCTTGACAAGCCCTAATACACTCTGGATTCCAATCAATAAATTTCCCCATGACTTTTTTTGACAAGCCCAGGTGCTGTGTGCGCACCCACTGTTCTTTAGGTGCAGTGCACGGAACCAGGGTCAATCGAAAACGGATGGATGAGCCGTGAAATGTTCCTGGTAGCCCTAGACAAGCCTGAATACATTGTGGATTCCATTTAATAAATTTCCCCATGGCATTTTTTTACAAGCCCAGGTGCTGTGTGCGCACCCACTGTTCTTTCGGTGCGGTCGACGAAACGAGGGTTTATCATAAACGGGTCGACGAGCCGTAAAATGTTCCTGGTAGTCCTAGACAAGCCCTAATACACTGTGGACTCTGTTCAATAAATTTCCCCATGGCTTTTTTGTACAAGCCCAGGTGCTGTGTGCGCACCCACTGTTCTTCCGGTGCGGTCGACAGAACTAGAGTCAATGAGAAACAAATGGACGAGCCGTAAAATGTTCCTGGTAGCCCTAGACAAGCCCTAATACACTGTCGATTTCATTCAATAAACTTCCCCATGGCATGTTTTTGACAAGCCCAGGTGTTGTGTGCGCACCCACTGTTCTTCCGGTGCGGTCGACGGAACCAGGGTCAATCGGAAACAGATCAACGAGCCATAAAATGTTTCAGGTAACCCTAAACAAGCCCAAATACACAGTGGATTCCATTCAATAATTTTCCCCATGGCATTTGTTTGACAAGTCTAGATGATGTGTACACACCCACTTTTCTTTCGGTGCGGTAGACGGAACCAGGGTCAATCCGAAATGGATCGACAAGCTGTAAAATGTTCCTAATAGCCCTAGGCAAGCCCTAATACACTATAGATTCCATTCAATAAATTCCCCATGGCATTGTTTTGACAAGCCTAGGTGCTGTGTGCGCACCCACTGTTCTTTCGGTGCTGTCGAAGGAACCAAAGTCAATCAGAAACGGATCAACGAGCCGTATAATGTTTCTGGTAGCCTTAGACAAGCCCTAATACACTGTGGATTCCATTCAATAAATTTCCCCATAGCATGTTTTTGTCAAGCCCAGGTGCTGTGTGCGCACCCACTGTTCCTCCGGTGCGGTCGACAGAACCTGGGTCAATCGGAAACAGATCGACAAGCCGTAAAATGTTTCGGGAAGCCCTAGACATGCCCTAATACACTGTGGATTCCATTCAATAGATTTTCCCATGGCATTGTTTTGACAAGCCCAGGTGATGTGTGCGCACCTACTCTTCTTCCGGTGCGGTCGACGGAACCAGGGTCAATGCGAAACACATCGACGAGCCGTAAAATGTTTCTGGTAGCCCCAGAAAAGCCCTGATACATTGTGGTTTTTATTCAATAAATTTCCCCATGGCATTTTTTGACAAGCCCAGGTGCTGTGTACGCACCTTGTATTCTTCCCGTGCGGTCGCCTGAACCAGGGTCAATCGGACACAGATCGACGAGCCGTAAACTTTTCTTGGTAGCCCTAGACAAGCCCTAATACACTGTGGATTTCATTCAATAAATTTCTCCATGACATGTTTTTGACAAGCCCAGGTGCTATGTGCGCACCCACTATTCTTTCGGTGTGGTCGAAGGAACCAGGGTCAATCGCAAACGGATAAACGAGGTGTAGAATGTTTCTGATAGCCCTAGCCAAGCCCTAGTAAACTCTGGATTCCATTCAATAAATTTCCCCATGGCATTTTTTTGACAAGCCCAGGTGCTGTGTGCGCACCCACTGTTGTTCCGGTGCGGTCGACGGAACCAGGGTCAATCCAAAACGGATCGACGAGCCGTAAAATGTTCCTCGTAGCCCTAGACAAGCCCTTATACACTGTGGATTCCATTCAATAAATTTCCCCATGGCATTTTTTGACAAGCCCAGGTGCTGTGTGCGCACCCACTGTTCTTCCAGTGCGGTCGACGAAACCAGGGTCAATCAGAAACAGATCGATGAGCCCTAAAATGTTTCTGGTAGCCCTAAACCAGCCCTTATACATTGTGGAATCCATTCAAAAAGTTTCCCCATGGCATTTTTTTGAGAAGCCCATGTGCTGTGTGCGCACCCACTATTCTTCCGGTGTGGTCCACGGAACCAGGGTCAATCAGAAATGGATGGACAAGCCGTAAAATGTTCCTGGTAGCCCTAGACAAGCCCTAATACACTGTGGATTCCATTCAATAAATTTCTCTATGGAATTTTTTAGACTAGCCCAGGTGTTGTGTGCGCACCCACTATTCTTCCGGTGTTGTCGACGGAACCAGGGTCAATGGGAAAGGATCGACGCGTCGTCAAATATTTCTGGTAATCCCAGACAAGCCTGAATACACTGTGGATTCCATTCAATAAATTTCCCCATGGCAGCTTTTTGACAAGCCCAGATGCTGTGTGCGCACCCACTGTTCTTCCTGTGCGGTCCAAGGAACCAGGGTCAATCGGAAACGGATCGACGAGCCGTAAAATGTTCCTGGTAGCCCTAGACAATCCCTAATAGATTGTGGATTCCATTCAATAAATTCCCCCATGGCAGTTTTTTGAGAAGCCTATGTGCTGTGTCCGCACCCACTATTCTTCCGGTGTAGTCGACAGAATCAGGGTCAATCGGAGACGGATCAATGAGCCGTAAAATGTTCCTGGTAGCCCTAGACAAGACCCAATACACTAAGGATTCCATTCAATAAATTTCCCCATGACATTTTTTTGACAAGCCCAGGTGCAATGTGCGCACCCACTGTTCTTCCGGTGTGGTCGAGGGAACCAGGGTCAATTGGAAACAGATTGACAAGTCGTAAAATGTTCCTGGTAGCCCTAGACAAGCCCTAATTCACTGTGGATTCCATTCAATAAATTTCCCCATGACATTTTTTTGACAAGCCCAGCAGCTCTGTGCACACCCACTATTCTTCCGGTGCGGTCAACGGAACCAGGGTCAATCAGAAAGGGATCGACGAGCCGTAAAATGTTCCTAGTAGCCCCAGACAAGCCCTAATACAATGTAGATTCCATTCAATAAAATTCCCCATGGGATTTGTTTGACAGGCCCACGTGTTGTGTGCGCACCCACTGTTCTTCTGGTGCAGTCGACGAAACCAGGTTCAATCGGAAACAGATCAACAAGCCGTAAAATGTTTCTGGTAGCCCGAGACAAGCCCTGATACACTTTTGATTTCATTAAATACATTTCCCCATGGAATGTTTTTGACAAGCCCAGGTGTTGTGTGCGCACCCATTGTTCTTCCAGTGCGGTCAACGGAACCAGGGTCAATCGGAAACGGATCGAAAAGCCGTAAAATGTTTCTGGTAGCCCTAGACAAGCCCTAATACAGTGTGGATTTTATTCAATAAATTTCCCCATGTCATTTTTTTGACAAGCCTAGGTGTTGTGTGCGCACCCACTGTTCTTCTGGTGTCGTCGACAGAACCAGGGTCAATCAAAAACAAATCGACAAGCCGTAAAATGTTCCTGGTAGCCCTTGACAAGCCCTAATACACTGTGGATTCCATTCAATAAATTTCCCCATGGCATTTTTTTGACAAGCCCAGGTGCTGTGTGCGTACCCACTATTCTTCCGGTGCGGTCGAAGGAACCAGGTCAATTGGAAACAGATCGATGAGCCATAAAATTTTCTTGGTAGCCCTAGACAATCCATAATACAGTATAGATTTCATTAAAAAATTTCCCCATGGCATTTTCTTACAAGCCCAGGTGCTGTGTGCGCACCCACTGTTCTTCCGGTGCGGTCGACGAAACCAGGTTTTGTCAGAAACGGGTCGACGAGATGTAAAATGTTCTTTGTAGCCCTAGACAAGCCCTAATACACTGTGGATTCTATTCAATAAATTTCCCCATGGCATTTTTTTGACAAGCCCAGGTGTTGTGTGCGCACCCACTGTTCATCCGGTACAGTCGACGGAACCAGGGTCAATGAGAAACAGATCGATGAGCAATAAAATGTTCCTGGTAGCCCTAGACAAGCCCTAATACACTGTGGATTTCATTCAATAGATTTCCCCATGGCATTGTTTTGACAAGCCCAGGTGTTTTGTGCGCACCCACTGTTCATCCGGTACAGTCGACGGAACCAGGGTCAATGAGAAACAGATCGATGAGCCATAAAATGTTCCTGGTAGCCCTAGACAAGCCCTAATACACTGTGGATTTCATTCAATAAATTTCCCCATGGCATTTTTTTGACAAGCCCAGGTGTTTTGTGCTCACCCATTGTTCTTCCGGTGCGGTCGACGGAACCAGGGTCAATCGGAAACAGATCAACGAGCCATAAAATGTTTCTGGTAGCCCTAGACAAGCCCTAATACACTATGGATTCCATTCAATAATTTTCCCCATGGCATTAGTTTGACAAGTCCAGGTACTGTGTGCGCACCCACTTTTCTTTCGGTGCGGTAGACAAAACCAGGGTCAATCGGAAACGGATTGACAAGCCATAAAATGTTCCTACTAGCCCAAGACAAGCCCTAATACACTGTGGCTTCCATTCAATGAATTTCCCCATGGCAGTTTTTTGACAAGCCCAGGTGCTGTGTGCGCACCCACTGTTCTTCCGGTGCTATCGGCGGAACCAGGGTCAGTCGGAAACGGATCGACGAGCTGGAAAATGTTTCTGGTAGCCCTAGACAAGCCCTTATACACTGGATTCCATTCAATAAATTTCCCCATGGCATGTTTTTGTCAAGCCCAGCTGCTGTGTGCGCACCCACTGTTCTTCCGGTGCGGTCGACGGAACCAGGGTCAATCGGAAACAGATCATCAAGCCGTTAAATGTTTTTGATAGCCCTAGACAAGCCCTAATACACTGTGGATTCCATTCAATAAATTTTTACATGGCATGTTTTTGACAAGCCCAGGTGCTGTGTGCGCACCCACTCTTCTTCCGGTGCGGTCGATGAAACCTGGGTCAATCGGAAACACATCGACAGGCCGTTGAATATTTCTGGTAGCCCAAGAAAATCCCTCATACACTGGATTTCATTCAATAAATTTCCCCATGGCATTGTTTTGACAGGCCCAGGTGTTGTGTACGCACCCATTGTTCTTCTGGTGGAGTCGATGGAACCAAGGTCAATCGGAAACAGATAGACGAGCCATAAAATGTTCCTGGTAGCCCTAAACAAGCCCTAATAAAATTTGCATTCCATTTAATAAATTTCCCCATGACATGTTTTTACAAGCCCAAGTGTTGTGTGCGCACCCACTGTTCTTCCGGTGCGGTCGACGGAACCAGGGTCAATCGGAAACGGATTGACGAGCCGTAAAATGTTCCTGGTAGCCCTAGACAAGCCCTAATACACTCTGGATTCCATTCAAAAAATTTCCCCATGTCATTTTTTTGACAAGCCCACGTGCTATGGACGCACCCACTGTTCTTCTGGTGGGGTCGACGGAACCAAGGTAAATCGGAAACAGATCGACATGCCGTAAATTGTTTCTGGTAGCCCTAGACAAGCCCTAATACACTATGGATTTCATTCAATAAATTTCCCCATGGGATTTTTTTGACTAGCCCAGGTGCTGTGTGCGCACCCAACGGTCTTCCAGTGCGGTCGACGGAACCAGGGTCAATCGGAAACGGATCGACGAGCTGTAAAATGTTCCTGGTAGCCCTTGATAAGCCCTAATACACAATGGTTTAGGGTTTAGGGTTTAGGGTCCATTCAATAAATTTCCCAATGGGATTTTTCTGAGAAGCCCAGTTTCTGTGCGCGCACCCACTGTTCTTTCGGTGCGGTCGACAGAGCAGGGTCAATCGGAAACGGATCAACGAGTCATAAAACGTTTTTGGTAGCCCTAGAAAAGCCCTAATACATTGTGGATACCATTCAATAATTTTCCCCATGGCATTGTTTTGACAAGCCCAGGTACTGTGTGCGCACCCACTGTTCTTCCGGTGCGGTTGACGGAACCAGGGTCAATCGGAAACAGATCGATGAGCCGTAAAATGTTCCCTGTAGGCCTAGACAAGCCCTAATTCACTCTTGACTCCATTCAATAAACTTCCCCATGACATTCTTTTGACAAGCCCAGGTGTTTTGTGCGCACCCACAGTTCTTCAGGTGGAGTCGATGGAACTAGGGTCAATTGGAAACGGATGGACGAGCTGTAAAATGTTCCTGGTAGCCCTAGAAAAGCCCTAATACATTGTGGATTTCATTGAATGAATTTCGCCATGGCATTGTTTTGACAAGCCTAGGTGATTTGTGCGCACCCACTGTTCTTCTGGTGCGGTCGACGGAACCAGGGTCAATCGGAAACGGATCAACGAGCCGTAATATATTTCTGATAGCCCTAGAAAAGCCTTAGTACACTCAGGATTCCATTCAATAAATTTCCCCATGGCATTTTTTTTAGAAGTCCAGGTTCTGTGTGCGCACCCATTGTTCTTCCGGTGCGGTCGACAGAACCAGGGTCAATCCGAAACGGATCGACGAGCCATAAAATGTTCCTCGTAGCCCTAGACAAGCCCTAATACACTGTAGATTCCATTCAATAAATTTCCCCATGGCATTTGTTTGACAAGCCCAGGTGATGTGTGCGCACCCACTGTTCTTCCGGTGTGGTCGACGGAACCCGGGTCAATGGAAAACGGATCGACAAGCCGTAAAATGTTTCTGGTAGCCCTAGACAAGCCGCAATACACTATGGATTCCATTTAATGAATTTCCCCATGGCATTGTTTTGACAAGGCCAGGTGCTATGTGCGCAACCACTGTTCTTCCGGTGCGGTCGACGGAACCAGGGTCAATCGGAAAAAGATAGATGAGCCGTAAAATGTTCCTGGTAGCCCTAGACAAGCCCTAATACACTGTGGATTTCATTCAATAAAATTTCCCCATGGAATTTTTTTTACAAGCCCAAGTGTTGTGTGCGCACCCACTGTTCTTACGGTGCGGTCGACGGAACCAAGGTCAATCGAAAACAAATTGACAAGCCGTTAAATGATCCTGGTAGCCCTAGAAAAGCCCTCATACACGGTGGATTCCATTCAATAAATTTCCCCATGGCATTTTTTTGACAAGCCCTGGTGCTGTATACGCACCCACTATTCTTCTGGTGCGGTTGACGGAACAAGGGTCAATCAAAAACAGATCGACGAGTCGTAAAATGTTTCTGGTAGCCCTAGACAAGCCCTAATACACTGTGGATTTCATGTGATAAATTTCCCCATTGTGTTTCTTTACAAGCCCAGTTGCTCTGTGCGCACCCACTGTTCTTCTAGTGCGGTCGACGGAACCAGGGTGAATCGGAAACCGATCGACGAGCGGTAAAATGTTCCTGGTAGTCCCAGAGAAGCCCTAATTTATTGTGGATTCCATTCAAAAAATTTCCCCATGGCACTATTTTGACAAGCCCAGGTGTTGTGTGCGCACCCACTGTTCTTCCGGTGCTGTCGACGAATTCAAGGTCCATCGGAAACAGATCGACGAGCCGTAAAATGTTCCTAATAGCCCTAGAAAAGCCCTACTTCACTGTGGATTCCATTCAATAAATTTCCCCATGGCATATGTTTGACAAGCCCAAGTGCTATGTGCGCACCCACTGTTTTTTCAGTGCAGTCAACGGAACCAGGGTCAGTCGGAAACAGATTGACGAGCCGTAAAATGTTCCTGGTAGCTTTAGACAAGCCAAAATACACAATGGATTTCATTCAATAAATTTCCCCATGATTTTTTTTTGACAAGCCCTGGTGTTGTATGCACACCCATTGTTCCTCCGGTGCGGTCGACGGAACCGGGGTCAATGGGAAACGGATCGACAAGCCGTAAAATGTTTCTGGTAGGCCTAGACAAGCCCTAATACTCTGTGGATTCCATTCAATAAATTTCCCCATGGCATTGTTTTAACAAGGCCAGGTGCTATATGCGCACCCACTGTTCTTCCGGTGCGGTCGACGGAACAAGGGTCAATCGGAAACAGATCGAGGAGCCGTAAAATGTTCAAGGTAGCCATAGACAAGCCCTAATACACTGTGGATTTTATTCAATAAATTTCCACATGTCATTTTTTTGACAAGCCCAGGTGCTGTGTGCGCACCCACTGTTCTTCCGGTGAGGTCCACAGAACCAAGGTCAATCGAAAACAGATCGACAAGCCGTAAAATGATCCTTGTAGCCCTAGACAAGCCCTAATACAAGGTTCATTTCAGTCAATAAATTTCCCCATGGCATTTTTTTGACAAGCCCAGGTGCTGTGTGTGCACCCATTGTTCTTCCGGTGCGGTCGACGGAACAAGGGTCAATCAGAAACGGATTGACGAGTCGTAAAATAATCCTGGTAACTTTAGACAAGTCCTAATACATGGTGGATTTCATTCAATAAATTTCCCCATGACATTCTTTTGACAAGCCTAGGTGTTGTGTACGCACCCACTGTTCTTCCGTTGCGGTCGACGAAACCAGGGTCAATCAGAAACGGATCGACAAGCCGTACAATGTTCTTGGTAGCCCTAGATAAGCCCTAATACACTGTGGATTCCATTCAATAAATTCCCCCTATGGCATTTTGCTGACAAGCCCAGGTGCTGTGTGCGCACCCATTGTTCTTCCGGTGCGGTCGACGAAACCAGGGTCAGTCGAAAACCGATCGACGAGCCATAAACTGTTTCTGGTAGCCCTAGACAAGCCCTAATACACTGTGGATTGCATTCAATAAATTTCCCCATGG
>SZWC01000234.1:486899-503554 GCA_023375785.1 Penium margaritaceum | reverse complement strand
TCTCTGACACTGCCTGACACCCAATACACGCGGTGATGACCCAAGAACCAAGGCTCTTGGCTTGAGCTCTCATGGCCTCACTTAGGCTCACCTTGCGTGCCACAACGGGATGACACTGCTTGCTCATGAGTACGGAAAGGCATGTGACACTATAAGTATGTCAGTCATTATTGGTCCACCGTAAGCAGCCTAGGCTCTTGTGACTTGTAGTGGCACGAGTGTGACACTTGACCCAACCACTCTGCGTGAGGCCATGTCAGGCCTTGATGTTGAGCTTTGGCAGGTAGCATGTCAGGAAGAGCTCAAGGTGTTTGGTGAACATGGCGTCTATGAGCTTGTTGATCTCCCGCCCGGTTGGAAGGTCGTACAGGCCTAGTGGATTTTGCACAAGAATTTGAAGCCGGATGGCTCATTGGACCACTATAAGGCCATCTTGATGGTGAAGGGGTTCTAACAATAAGAATGTGTGGACTACACCGAGACCTTTGCCCCGGTCGGTCGGGTGACCAGTGCGTAGGTCCTCCTATGCCAGATAGCCCAGCACGAGTGGGAGCTACACCAAGTGGACTTCAACAAGCCTTTCTTGCACGAGAATCTAGAGGAGGGATCTATATGGTCCAGCCGCGAGCTTTGAGGATGACACCGAGCGTGTGTACCGGCTCGGAAGGCCTTGTACCGCCAGAAGCAGTCACCTCGCTACTAGAACCGGGAGATCACCTATATGCTTCGATGTGCTCGGTTCATCCAGAGTGACGCGGATCCATCCATGTTTGTCTCGTAGGCCCCTACACCCTTGACTATCATCCTGGTGTATGTGGAAGAACTCCTAATCACGTCTCCCGAGCTGGAGGCCGTGGAGGCGGCCAAGGACGTCTTGCAAGCCACGTATAGAATGAAGGATCTCGGGCATGTGGTTGTGTTCTTGGGGATGGATATCGTGCAAGACCACGCTTGCCCAATGCTCCACATTCATCAAGCGCGTTACTCTCTCACAGTGGGGGAGCGGTTTGAAAACCGTCTGGCCACTGTACACACAGCGTTAATGCCCACCACGTCAAATGGGCAGAAGGCGCTGAAGGCTGATAACCCAATTGAGCAAGGGGAGCCAGTCGAAGTGACCTTGTACTTGCGACATGACCCAACATCACCTCCGCTGTCGACCTACTCGTGTAGTGCTCACAGGCTCCACGCACTCAGAACCTGGAGCACGTCATGCACGTGGTCCGATACGTCATGTCCACTGTGCACATTGGCTTGCTCTGTGGGAGTTCGGGCTCTATCGTCCTTGATGGCTACACGTACAGCGACTAGGCCAGAATCCCTGACGGCAAGACTTACACCGGATTTTTCTTTTTTCTCTATGGCACCACCGTGTCTTGGCAGAGGGGACAGCGGGGATTCATCGCTCGTAGCACCCCTAAGGCTAAGTGTGTTGCACTAGGGGCAGGTGGAGCTGTGAGCTTGTGGCTGGTGCGACTGTTTCACGACCTGCATCAGTCCGTCCCCACTATCGTACTTTGCTGCGACAACCAGAGTGCCGAGACAATTGCCAATTATTTCATGGTCGCACAAAGCACATCGGCATTCAACACCATTTTGTACATGATCTTGTGCAGGAGGGCAATGTCGCCATCATCCATGTGAATACTAACGAGCAGCGAGTAGACTTCCTGACGAAGGCAGGAAGTCAGCCTTTCGTGGAAATTTTCATGTGGCCACCCGTGTTGTTAGTTTATGGCCAGCTCTTGAGGCGAGCTGATTAGTCTTGCCTCATCAGTTGGATGTCCTGTTTCTTTGCGAATTACGTGGAGTGTGCCCTTGCTAATTTCAGTACGTGTATGGATGTCTTCGCCATCTGGTCATGGGGGAGTGTTGTTTTGTGCACATCTTACGGTGACCTCTCAGCTCATGTCCATACTTGTGTAGGCCCCTGACAAGACCGTGGATGCAGATGACTAAGGGAGTAGAGATCGGCAAATGCCGTGCAGCTGTAGCTACCCACCAGAGGCTCGCTCATCGTGTCTTGACGAGACTAGTCGATGGAATTTGCAAGCTCACAGCGAGCCACGTGACTATGCGCATGTTTGCAAGCCTCGAAGTTCTCAGTAGATGATGTCTTTGCTTTGCTCGTAATTTTCTTCACAATATGGTTTTACGGTTTTGCATTCGGCAGAGCGGTTAGTCCGTAGCATTACTTTTTGCCAAAATGCTATCGGAATTTCAGGAAGCTGTTGTTTGGGGGTGGCCGAGTATTTTCCGGCTGGAGGTCGTGTCTCCTGAGGTGTGCGAACTTGGCGTGCATCTCACGCGCGCCTGACGCGCATAAGGTGATCGACCAAGGTCAACACCTCTTGCTCACTTCCGTTTACTTGCTTTGCTCCTCACGGTTTTCAACCTGACTTCCGCCCCACTCCACTGTTTGCTGCACTATTTGGTGCGTTAGAATTGTAGCAGGGTACACCACGGCGTGATGCTCGTGGCATTTGCTTCCTTGAGGCTCTTAACCACCGTCGCTGCTGCAGCTTCCGCTGCTACTGTTGCCATCCAGCTCAAATGGAGTAGCCTTAGGCCACGTCGGCTGCTACCGTTGTTGAACCCCTGATGTGCGACTCCTCTGTCGCGCAACTACTACAGCCTGCACTTAGAAATGGCACATGTTCATGGGCCCTGTGAGGACATGTCACTGTTGCTATGTGGTATTGCTCCTCACTGCTGTTGCAATTGTTGTGTCAATGTTGCACAGCACAAGTTTGCCTCATCGCCTTGATACCTTGAGAACATTCCAAGAACCTTCCTACGCTTAGTTGCTCACTGGCATGGCAGCACAAGCCTAGCCAGTTGACGCATAGATCACACAAGGAATAACAAGAGTAGGAAGAGACACACGAAGCAGTGTGCCAATGGCTCAAGTGAGACGGTTTCAGAGAGAAATGGCAAATGAGCAGGTCAGGTCATCAGTATTGCCCGCCGGCAGCGGTGAGCCTGCAGGGCGCATTTTGCCTATAGCGGACAAACAGGCTGGAAACCACATTATTGGCCGTANGCATCTGAATGGCCAGTACGTCGCACGTGAAAAATGAATGAGATGTGCGAGTTCTGGCATGCACTTTGCACATGTACCTACGCATGTGCGAGCTCCGAGACATGAGCGAGTAACCTTGTTGTAAAGCAATTGTAACCCACGTGGTCATGGAAAGCGCAAAGCAGCATTGAAAGAAAACTTGTTTTCCGAAAACAGGATATCGATCGCGTTCTGTACAAAAGAGAGTTACCGTCTTTTTTCTGTTACAAAATAGATTTTTTTGCAGAAACAAAATGGATATGCTCTTATTGTCATCGACAATTGGTGGAGCCTGAATTTTTTCCGTTCAAAAAAAGATAGGTTCCTCGCTTTGTTCGTGACGAAAGCAGTATTTCCATTTTGTTCTTATCTGTCAGCGACCAAAAGTGGCCACGTGGCAAAGTAGCACATTGCCACGCTGGGTAGCTTTTCCAACCCAGTTCACATAACTTTATCTGAAAAGTTTGTGACAAAAAACTATAAAGGAAAGTGCGAGGTACTGAAAACGTTTCGCGACAGGTTCTAGTTGTGACCTCCTCAGCCACCAGCTCTCCGCAAAATTTTGCGGAGAGTTGGTGGCTGGGGAGGTGTACAACTACGAACAGTACCCCAAACTCAAGCTCCGACTCTTTCAGGGCATCTAACACAAATGTCCGAAATGGCCAGATTCGTCATGACTTTGAAGCACACTGGCCATATACGTAAGACATCAACATGGCAGCTGCGCAACAGGTCGAAGCTGGCCAAATATGTAAGTGGACCACCAAAGTAGGCGATTGGTAAGGGGGTAAGGTCGGTCGGCCGTACACGTAAGATAATTCAAAAACATGGCTAGATCTATAAAATGGCCAAAACAAATTAGGTGGGTGGAATACCGCGGCTAATCCGCCCTTTGCCAGCCTTGGCCCATATGTCTTACAGAGGGAAACTGCCGCCATGTGGAAAAACTGCTGCCAAGGAAAACAAACAGCAACGACAATGATGTCGCTGTTTTTTGAGAGCTGGGAAGGGTGGGCAACCTTGGTCCTTTTTTCCCTCCTTACGGGGGGAAACAAATGATTTTTTGGCCCCGTGAGGGGACAAGGGGGGTCCCTGATTACCCATCCAAGCCCTTACTGGTTTTTTGGCACCACGGTAGTGTGGAGGGTTGAGCCACGCCCGCTTCCTTGCTGGAGGGTTGAGCTCGCTTGCTCATTTTTTGGGGTTACATTTATTACCCCAAAAAGGGGTAGTAAAATTTTGCTTACAAACATAAGAGATTTCACAAAATCGCTTTAACATTATCATAGGTCATCACATGTACAATCAGATTATGTTCACGTACTTGAAAAACTTGGATTAATCATTTGAATGCATTTTTAACATTTTTTTATAAAATTATTTGATACTTTGTCAAAGGATTTCCGAGTGAGGGATTTCTTACTTCTTAAATATACCCTACTAGGCATTAATTTTGATATTAATGTTTTTTTGTGCTTGATATTTTGTGAAATTTCAAACTTCATCGAATATGAAGGGACACGTAAGTAATTTCAGACTGTATTTCCCCGAGTATAATGACACGATGCATTTTTTTGCTCATTTTGTACTCTGGGTTCCATACACTACTTGTATGGGCCAAATTATCCGACCCCCCGTCTCGTCCGGTTTCTCCGTTGTCGTGTGTTTTTTTTTGCCTACGTCTCCCGCATTATCCAGGTTGCCTATGCACCAGTCCGCTCTTTGTGCTCCAGCTACAGCTCCTACCTCCTCGGCTATGCCTACGCCCATGGCACCCTTGCCATCTAAGCCCTACACGCGTGACCAGGGCGGGTGTCTCTGACACTGCCTGACACCCAATACACGCGGTGATGACCCAAGAACCAAGGCTCTTGGCTTGAGCTCTCATGGCCTCACTTAGGCTCACCTTGCGTGCCACAACGGGATGACACTGCTTGCTCATGAGTACGGAAAGGCATGTGACACTATAAGTATGTCAGTCATTATTGGTCCACCGTAAGCAGCCTAGGCTCTTGTGACTTGTAGTGGCACGAGTGTGACACTTGACCCAACCACTCTGCGTGAGGCCATGTCAGGCCTTGATGTTGAGCTTTGGCAGGTAGCATGTCAGGAAGAGCTCAAGGTGTTTGGTGAACATGGCGTCTATGAGCTTGTTGATCTCCCGCCCGGTTGGAAGGTCGTACAGGCCTAGTGGATTTTGCACAAGAATTTGAAGCCGGATGGCTCATTGGACCACTATAAGGCCATCTTGATGGTGAAGGGGTTCTAACAATAAGAATGTGTGGACTACACCGAGACCTTTGCCCCGGTCGGTCGGGTGACCACTGCGTAGGTCCTCCTATGCCAGATAGCCCAGCACGAGTGGGAGCTACACCAAGTGGACTTCAACAAGCCTTTCTTGCACGAGAATCTAGAGGAGGGATCTATATGGTCCAGCCGTGAGCTTTGAGGATGACACCAAGCGTGTGTACCGGCTCGGAAGGCCTTGTACCGCCAGAAGCAGTCACCTCGCTACTAGAACCGGGAGATCACCTATATGCTTCGATGTGCTCGGTTCATCCTGAGTGACGCGGATCCATCCATGTTTGTCTCGTAGGCCCCTACACCCTTGACTATCATGCTGGTGTATGTGGAAGAACTCCTAATCACGTCTCCCGAGCTGGAGGCCGTGGAGGCGGCCAAGGACGTCTTGCAAGCCACGTATAGAATGAAGGATCTCGGGCATGTGGTTGTGTTCTTGCGGATGGATATCGTGCAAGACCACGCTTGCCCAATGCTCCAAATTCATCAAGCGCGTTACTCTCTCACAGTGGGGGAGCGGTTTGAAAACCGTCTGGCCACTGTACACACAGCGTTAATGCCCACCACGTCAAATGGGCAGAAGGTGCTGAAGGCTGATAACCCAATTGAGCAAGGGGAGCCAGTCGAAGTGACCTTGTACTTGCGACATGACCCAACATCACCTCCGCTGTCGACCTACTCGTGTAGTGCTCACAGGCTCCACGCACTCAGAACTTGGAGCACGTCATGCACGTGGTCCGATACGTCATGTCCACTGTGCACATTGGCTTGCTCTGTGGGAGTTCAGGCTCTATCATCATTGATGGCTACACGTACAACGACTAGGCCAGAATCCCTGACGGCAAGACTTACACCGGATTTTTCTTTTTGCTCTATGGCACCACCGTGTCTTGGCAGAGGGGACAGCGGGGATTCATCGCTCGTAGCACCCCTAAGGCTGAGTGTGTTGCACTAGGGGCAGGTGGAGCTGTGAGCTTGTGGCTGTTGCGATTGTTTCACGACCTGCATCAGTCCGTCCCCACTATCGTACTTTGCTGCGACAACCAGAGTGCCGAGACAATTGCCAATTATTTCATGGTCGCACGAAGCACATCGGCATTCAGCACCATTTTGTACATGATCTTGTGCAGGAGGGCAATGTCGCCATCATCCATGTGAATACTAACGAGCAGCGAGTAGACTTCCTGACGAAGGCAGGAAGTCAGCCTTTCGTGGAAATTTTCATGTGGCCACCCGTGTTGTTAGTTTATGGCCAGCTCTTGAGGCGAGCTGATTAGTCTTGCCTCATCAGTTGGATGTCCTGTTTCTTTGCGAATTGTGTGGAGTGTGCCCTTGCTAATTTCAGTACGTGTATGGATGTCTTCGCCATCTGGTCATGGGGGAGTGTTGTTTTGTGCACATCTTACGGTGACCTCTCAGCTCATGTCCATACTTGTGTAGGCCCCTGACAAGACCGTGGATGCACATGACTAAGAGAGTAGAGATCGACAAATGCCGTGCAGCTGTAGCTACCCACCAGAGGCTCGCTCATCGTGTCTTGACGAGACTAGTCGATGGAATTTGCAAGCTCACAGCGAGCCACGTGACTATGCGCATGTTTGCAAGCCCCGAAGTTCTCAGTAGATGATGTCTTTGCTTTGCTCGTAATTTTCTTCACAATATGGTTTTACGGTTTTGCATTCGGCAGAGCGGTTAGTCTGTAGCATTACTTTTTGCCGAAATGCTATCGGAATTTCAGGCAGCTGCTGTTTGGGGGTGGCCGAGTATTTTCCGGCTGGAGGTCGTGTCTCCTGAGGTGTGCGAACTTGGCGTGCATCTCACGCGCGCCTGACGCGCATAAGGTGATCGACCAAGGTCAACACCTCTTGCTCACTTCCGTTTACTTGCTTTGCTCCTCACGGTTTTCAACCTGACTTCCGCCCCACTCCACTGTTTGCTGCACTTTTTGGTGCGTTAGAATTGTAGCAGGGTACACCACGGCGTGATGCTCGTGGCATTTGCTTCCTTGAGGCTCTTAACCACCGTCGCTGCTGCAGCTTCCGCTGCTACTGTTGCCATCCAGCTCAAATGGAGTAGCCTTAGGCCACGTCGGCTGCTACCGTTGTTGAACCCCTGATGTGCGACTCCTCTGTCGCGCAACTACTACAGCCTGCACTTGGAAATGGCACATGTTCATGGGCCCTTTGAGGACATGTCACTGTTGCTAAGTGGTATTGCTCCTCACTGCTGTTGCAATTGTTGTGTCAATGTTGCACAGCACAAGTTTGCCTCATCGCCTTGATACCTTGAGAACATTCCAAGAACCTTCCTACGCTTAGTTGCTCACTGGCATGGCGGCACAAGCCTAGCCAGTTGACGCATAGATCACACAAGGAATAACAAGAGTAGGAAGAGACACACGAAGCAGTGTGCCAATGGCTCAAGTGAGACGGTTTCAGAGAGAAATGGCAAATGAGCAGGTCAGGTCATCAGTATTGCCCGCCGGCAGCGGTGAGCCTGCAGGGCGCATTTTGCCTATAGCGGACAAACAGGCTGGAAACCACATTATTGGCCGTATCTCCGTATTCAGGCATCCAAACGAAGAACCGTCATAACCAAACGGAGTGGGGTGCAAAACCCTACTCAACGGATACTTCAATCACCAACTAGTGTCTGATAAATACAAAACATGCAAAACGGCCAGTCGATGTCACGGCCAAAAAGCATGGATGGTCAAGCCTGAGCCCCAAGTGCCTATTTGTGGCACCAATGAATAGTCAAGGCGTCTCCGGCACTCCAAAGAACACAATAGCAACCCTAAAGAATGGCTGCATCCACCAAATCAGGAATCTTCACAAGCAGGGACAAGGAAAGGTCACCGTAAGGTGACCGAAAGGTCATTGTAAGCTCTAGAGACACCAAGAACAACACCACAAGCATGATTGATTAAATATAACTGTCATGAAATATTTTGCAAACTGTTGGAAATAATGTCTTTGAAAGGACATGTCTACGAATGTGCAAGTCATGTAAACTTAAGTTCTGATTCCTTCCTTCATATGTTCTTTCATACGATGGAAGCCTGTGTACATGTACACACCCTTCTCGATGTATAGATCTTGGGTGATAGGTCATAAATGATGTTAGGAACGCATTTGTGTGCAACCTTATCTCAAAAAATTGTGGCACACAATCTTTGTCCTCGGAATATTTAAGAAACACTTAGCAACGTCATGTTGGTGCATCTTATCCTTTCCATGTACCAATCTTAATGAAATTTATCATAAAACTATTAGTGTTCATTTTAAACATCTCCCTCAAAAAATCCCTAACCAAGAGAACGCTTTCATCCCGATGAGAACACGAAATCATAACTAGAGCTGAATCCTAGAGTTCACCAGTTAATTCTCTCCTTTTCTTTCTTTCCTTTGTCACGTGGACAAGTGAAAGGTTAAAACCCATAGGCTGCACTCTTTTGAATCTCTTCAACATGATTCTCAATAAATATTCATTCTTCCGTTCAAGGAAACTTTGTGTTCTAAACCATTTCCAAGAGCACCTTCTTTCAGGATGGAAAAAGATGTGTACATGGCTAAGGGAAAACGTCCATATTCATGCACAGTCATGGCAAAATGTTTCATACATCATTCACCAAAGTTTCGAATTTCCAAACGAGAGGCGTGAAAGGAAAATTGACATCCAAATACATCACAATCCGTCTACATCTTGATTTTCCATTATTGCGAGAATAGTAGGATTCATACAAGTAGGTTGTAGTTATGGTTCAATCAACATATTTGCAACTTTCTACTAACAACATTCACTGCTTGATGTTGAGGGGATTCGGGATTGAGGATTGGTGTAATATTTTGTTGTCCAATACATCTAAAGACAAACAACCCATCAGTAAGGAAGATTTCTCCTGCCCCAGCTGGTCTCAAGTGCCCAGGCATGTCCATTTGCTCCAACTTTCCCAGTACCTAGTGCCTAGTATCCATGATGGGTAGCTCCGGTTGCCAGAGCATGACTTGGCGGCTACGGAAAGGCAGGGGAGCGGTACGGGAAAGTTATCAGGGGGATGCAAGCTCTTGTGGAGGAGGTGAATCTGGTGTAGGTTGAGGTGGGGGATAGTTTTAATAAGAGGGGAGGTTGCTGTAAACAGTGGATGAGATTTCACAAGCGGAGCAAGACGTAAAGCATTGTTTGGTGGGGGAGGTTTCTGAAGGGTTGGGATACTCACAACATGATTTGGAGGAGGTTTCTTAGTGGGAGGCAGATGCAGGTTGGTAGATGGTGGTGGGGATTTCTTTAGAGATGGGGATTTCACAACAGGCTTTAGAGGAGGACGTTTCTTTGTGGGAGGCAAACGCACGCTGGAAGCTGGTGGCGGGGAGTTCCTAGCGGATGGGGATCTCACACCACGATTTGGTGGAGGAGATTTCTTTGTGGCAGGCAAACGTAGGTTGGTTGCTGGTGGAGAGGATTTCTTTACGGGTGGGGATTTCATAACAGGCTTTGGCGGAGGAGATTTTTGCATGGGGGACAGACGTTGGTTGGTAATTCGTGGAGGGGATTTCTTAAGTGGCGGGGATTTCACGACAGGTTTTCGCAGACGAGATTTCTGAGTTGGAGGCAAACGTAGGTTGGTAGTGTCCCAATGGTTCAACTGAGACAGTTGTAGAGAGAGATGGCAAAGGACTCGGTCAGGTCATAAGTACCACCCGCCGGCAGCAGTGCGCCTACGGGGCGCATTTTCCTTTAGTGGACAATCTGGCTGGTAACCACATTTTTGGTCGTATCTCCCTGCTCAGGCATTTGGACCAAGGACCGTCATAACCAAACGGATTGGGGTGCAAAACCCTCTGCACCGGGTGATTTAATCACCAGCTAGTGTCTGATAAGTAGAAAACATGCAAAACGGCCAGTCGGCCTCATGGCCAAAGCTTGGACGGTCCAGCCTGAGCCCCAAGTGCCTAGTAGTGGCACTGATGAGTATTCAAGGCATCTCTGGCACTTTAGAGGCCACAGTAACTCCCCCATAGACTGGCTGCATCGACCAACTGAGGACTCTGCACGAGAATGGACAAGGAAGGGTCACCATAAGGTGACCGAAAGGTCACTGTAAGCTGTAGCCACAACAAGAACAACACCACAAGCATGACCGATTACATAGAACATAAATTAAGACAAAAAACAAGAAACTTGATTAAAATCTTGTGCACATTGGTTGAATTGCAATAATTTTGCAATCTTTTGACTCATACCAGTCCTCTTGCTTGTATCTACGGTGAATGAGGCCCTAGCCGTAGTTCTTGGGAGATGAGCACGTGGCAAGGTAGAGTTTGAGGAATGGTTTGTGGTAAGGGGACAAACAGGGGCTGCACAAGTTACTAAACTTGAAGCCCATGCGTGTCTATAACACTAATATCCATGTTCAAAAGCATATACAAAAAAAGTAAAGTAAGAAATCATGTTTGGTTTTCCTCACTATTGATCACCACAGATATGATCGCCATGAATCCCGCTACGTTGAATACTTAATAACAAATAAATTTGCACAATTAGTGATTTTTTTATAAGTTAAAAGAATAAGAAAGAGTGAGAGGAACAAAAATTAAGGGAATTTCATCACACACACGTCCCTATTAATGTAAAGATACGTGATGTAGAAATGCACAACGTGACAACATGCAAAACATTTATTGTGAAGGTGGCATGTCATAAAACATAGCGAGAATATAAGAACTATACCACATTTACAATGTTTATTGTGAATGGTATTAGATGATGATTGAGAAAACCCTTGAATATTTTATGAAACATAATTTGGCAAACATATTGAAAACGACATCAAATGTTTAGAATTCCTTGGATTATAGTGCCATGGAATCCATATCATGAAACAATGTAAAAAAATGCAAAACTTAAAGTAGTATGGCGATGAGTATGTAGAACACTATTTTTATCGTAACAATTAGGATATAAATTCAAGAATTTATAGATTCAGTTGCGTATTCATATCCACATTATGTAAAAAGTTGTTAATGTTGAGGGAAATTTAAGACTTAAGTTTAAAAGCATATACTTTTCGACAATTACACTCATAAAAACATAAAAGGTTAAACAAATGATAAAAGGTTTATATCATGTGAATGTATGAAAAAAGTGACACTTGTATCATAGCAAGATATGTAAAATGCGTGATCCAAAGTTTTAAAAAGCAGGAAGTGAAATTCTAAGATGAATGGATTCTAGAGTTTTTTTTCCCGACATGATCTATGTTTCTTCATCATTTTCGATTCTCCAACATATTTTTTGATCATGTGAAATATAACAAATANAAACATTTATTGTGAAGGTGGCATGTCATAAAACATAGCGAGAATATAAGAACTATACCACATTTACAATGTTTATTGTGAATGGTATTAGATGATGATTGAGAAAACCCTTGAATATTTTATGAAACATAATTTGGCAAACATATTGAAAACGACATCAAATGTTTAGAATTCCTTGGATTATAGTTCCATGGAATCCATATCATGAAACAATGTAAAAAATGCAAAACTTAAATCAGTATGGCGATGAGTATGTAGAACACTATTTTTATCGTAACAATTAGGATATAAATTCAAGAATTTATAGATTCAGTTGCGTATTCATATCCACATTATGTAAAAATTTGTTAATGTTGAGGGAAATTTAAGACTTAAGTTAAAAAGCATATACTTTTTGACAATTACACTCATAAAAACATAAAAGGTTAAACAAATGATAAAAGGTTTATATCATGTGAATGTATGAAAAAAGTGACACTTGTATCATAGCAAGATATGTAAAATGCGTGATCCAAAGTTTTAAAAAGCAGGAAGTGAAATTCTAAGATGAATGGATTCTAGAGTTTTTTTTCCCGACATGATCTATGTTTCTTCATCATTTTCGATTCTCCAACATATTTTTTGATCATGTGAAATATAACAAATATTGTGGATACCCTTGTAGCACATGAATTCCTTGACAAAAATAAATTGTAGGTGCACACAAATTCCCAGGTGCAAAAACATGTTCCATGTGTACTTTAAGGCAACCGAATAGGTTACACACGTAGGAGAATTCTTTTTTTGGTATGGTGTGCTCACCTTCTTGACTACACGTTTATAAACGCCTTACACTAACACTTGAAATAGTTGCATCACTCAATGTGATGATGCACATGAGCTTTGTTATGGTTGGTGCGTTAGCCAGCACCGCTTGAAATTAATCATTGAAACCATTCAACGAACGAATCATATAGAATTGAAAACATACATATGTATTCAGTTGAATCCGCATTGAAATTTGTACAAAGTAATGTGGCATTATGGAAAGTTGACAAGGTGGCTTATCTTTTAAGTAGATCCTAGCTGGAAGACCGTTCTTATTAAACTCACTAGCACTGAATCTGCAACTTGATGGATATCAACAAGGGAGCTTGGCTTCATTGTTTGGCATGGTGATTTTTAAACTGGTGTAGGGTGAATGAGAACGGGCGATGGAGAATGTTTTGGCAGTTAGAAAAGATGAAAAACTGATATAAATTAGATACAAAGTTTTGATAAAAATTATTGTAAACTTGCCTAAGAAAATCTGAATTTTTTGGTGGGCACAAAATGTGAAGGTTGAAAATATGCACCAATGTTATTTCCGCTTGTTCCTTGCCATTTTCCATCCCCCTGACCACTACATGGTCTCTCGAAAATATTCAAAGACATGATTCAAGCTAGTAGGAGTCACCGTGCGGGACGTTTGGTGGTTCAGATCACCAAAAGAGGATTCCAAGGCTTCCATTTCAATTAGTAGGGCTGCCTTGGATAGAAATTGGTGATGTAGTTCCCCTTGAAAAGCCGCCATGAAGACACTGGTGTTGAGAACAATTTCCCCTAAACTAGATAAGATTCAAACATGGAAAACATTTATCCCGTAGAAGATTTAATTTTCTTGCAAAACAAATGATCACATGTAGAATTATATATTATATCAATATCATTTACGAAAGTGAAGAAGCATTGTTCGGAAAGAAAAACTAGCATGAAGAAATTTTCCTTTCATGTCAACAATTTTTCCTTTCATCTCACTATGAGTGTGTATCATAGCTCATAAAAAGTGACAAACTCATCGATTACATTGGTTAGCATTAGAGTCTTGTTTATAAAAATCCACAAACATGACATGTATCCCAACTACCAAGTTGTGATAAAGAGTAACTAGACCAAACCATATGTGTTTTTCTAGTTTTTTTATGAATGGCAGATGAACATGTGTCTTTCACGGACTAAAGAATGGATAACGGAGAGAATGGAGTGTATGCCACAAACATGGAACTAATAGGTCGATCAAAATTCTCTTGAAAAAACAAAGTCAACGACTATTTCTCTTCACTTGTAATTTTAGGTTCTAATGACCTCCCTCTACCCTGCTGCTTGCAAAATTTTTGTTTTTAATTAAGAGGATTGATATTAAAAAAGACAACATAAGTAACATAATATATGGAGAGTAACTCGGTAATGGATACAAATTAAGGATTCAAGGATTCATACGAAATCAATAAAAAAAAGACAATTTATTCCGTCATGCATTTCATATTTTTTATAGTTAAAGTTTTCATGGATTCAAAACAGAATGTTGGTTCATAAATGTATGAATTCTAGTCCATTAGGCTTTTGTTTAGTTTTCCAGTTATTTAACTCTATGAATTGTATTTTATTAATAAATAAAGAATGAATATATGAAATTAAAGTTTAACACAAGAACGCCAGTATTGTAATCACTAGCAAGTTTGTCATGAAAATTGTGGTCACCTGTGCCATCATTTAGCAGTAAAAATTGCTTATTTCTTGCGAGAAATGATCTATGTACATCTTTTCTGTCAAAATTACAGCAGAATGCATTGCAAAAAATGCTGACGTGCATGAGCGAGCAGTGTCATCTTGGTGTGGCACACGAGGTGAGCCTCTGTGAGGCCACGAGAGCTCAAGCCATGAGCCTTGGTCCTTGGGTTACCACAGTGTACTCTGGGTGTCAAGCATTGTCTGAGACGCCTACCTAGGTCACGCGTGAAGGGCTTAGATGGCAAGGGTGATGTGGATGCAGGCATAGCTGAGGAGTTGGGAGCTGCAACTGACGCACGAAGAGCGGACTCGTGCGTAGGCGACACGGAAAATCTGGGAGACGTAGATAGCACAGACATAGGAGACGCAAACGTGGATTGCATGGGAGACACAGAGGTAGAAGACTACAAAGGAAACACAGGAAGAGAAGAATGCGTTGTGGACACAGGAGGATCAGATCGCACGGGTGTCACACGAGGAGGAGACTGTGCGGGCATTGCTAGAAGATCAGGCTGCGAACGCATCGTGGGGAGAGAAAATTGGTCAGGCATCGCGGGGAGAGCAGATTGCATAGGCATGGCATGCTGTGCACGCTAAGGAGGCAAAGGGGTGTTTTGAAATTTTGGGTAGAACTGATGATGGACTTGGACCTTTCCCTTACGGCCTTCCCCCACACCCTTCTTGCCCTCCTTCCTTTCCATGATTGTTCTCTTTTACAACATTGCTCTTCTAGCTAGCATTTTAGCTTTGCCTACATTCTATAGTGCTTGGCTTCTTTGCTGCCTGACATCTTAATTTTTAAACCAAAGAGTGCATTTTGTGCACAAAGTCTCACTTCTTTGAGGTATGCGGTTTCCTCTCTTGTTCACTCTTGGTAGACGTGCGTGACTTCTTTGGAAGGAATTCCTCTCCTTGGAGGATCGTGTATTCTCGTTGTCGTGTATGGAAAATGTTGACATAGTGATTTCATAGGCAGTCTAAGTTAGTCTTGACTACGGCTTGGGTCACTCACATCATTAGATGCAAATGGATGTTTCCAGATCGCTACCCAGTCCACTGACCAGTCGGTGACCTCAAGCATGTCCTAGGTGCCATGTGGCGATTGTGCTTAGTGATGCACCAGGCCGGATGGGAGAATATCTAGTACTCGTCGTCTGGCCCTGTTCTCTTAACTTTTGGATCCTAATATTCTCGTCCGTCCTCTTGCATTGATCCCCTCTCCTGATGCAATTGTTCAACAGTAGATATACCCCATGTAAACTTAAAGTTTCCTTACTTAAAAATGGTATTGGGGTGCCCCCACATACCACGTGCTCCCCCTTCTTTGCCCCTTGACACATCGTACGTACTTTGTGCTTGGGTTGACAGTTGCGAGTACTTGAGGAATCTTTGCCGAGACCATTTCATGTACATTTGGTGGACCCTTGTGCATAGCCCTTGGCTTACGTGGTATTCCATTTTGCCAGTGTAGTGCCCACATCCTTCTTACCATGAATTGGTGAAGTATGTGACTTATCATATGTGTTGCGACGTGCATGGCATTGGTCATTTTACACGTAAATCTAGACTCATGTCTGTTGATGTTTGTGGAGTGTAGCAAGGGCTAGGTTCCTTGCTGATACGACCGTTGTGCCTGGAGAGCAGCTACAGAGAGAGAAAGAGAGTCAATAGCTGAGGCAGAGAGGATGCTGGGAATGAATGACTGTAGTTGACAAACAACTATAATACAAGAGACAGTACAGCAAACACAGCTCAACTAGAGACTAGCTCTTGAATCTCACGCCTAGACAGAGCTCTTGGCCCAGAGATGGGCAACGTCAAGCAAGACAGCACGAGCTAGACAGCTTGAGTCTTGGACGTAAAATGGCCACCACAGAAAGGTAGTCAGGCCTTTAGGTAGTCAGGGGCGTCCTCCTGCCCAGGCTGACATAAAGATACCACGCTTACAGGGGTCTTGAGTGGAGAGTGACTGGAGAGTGTTGGTCTCGGACGTTGTTTGGCACAAGTGGAGGCTGTTGTGGATGACTACAGGCAGAATGCTAAGTGATCTGAGTTGAGTTGTGGAATGTCAAACTGGCCGCCTCTTATAGCAGGCTGTTGGCAGGTTAACAGCTATCCAGGCTGGTGGAAGCTTTCGACTGTAGGTTTGAAGCTTCCTTGCCAGGGAACCTTCCTATAGTCAGTAGCCCATCCAGTAGCTTCTATTGTTGAGTCGTGCATGGCTATGCTGATGCAGAGGGGTCCCCGCTCCTGGATCTGCATGTGACTGATGACTCGTGAATGCATGTTGTGATGTAGTGCTGTGTCGTGCATGCATGCGTTGATATAGCGTTGTGTCGTACATGCATGAATTGATGCAGATTGGTCCCTACTCTAGGCCTTGCATGCTGCTGTAGAGTCGCGCTGATGTAGAAGCCTATGTTAGGCGGTCCACACTGCCAAGT
>SZWC01000234.1:474886-486700 GCA_023375785.1 Penium margaritaceum | reverse complement strand
TGCTGATGCAGAGGGGTCCCCGCTCCTGGATCTGCATGTGACTGATGACTCGTGAATGCATGTTGTGATGTAGTGCTGTGTCGTGCATGCATGCGTTGATATAGCGTTGTGTCGTACATGCATGAATTGATGCAGATTGGTCCCTACTCTAGGCCTTGCATGCTGCTGTAGAGTCGCGCTGATGTAGAAGCCTATGTTAGGCGGTCCACACTGCCAAGTCAGGTGTGGCCCCACCCTAACTGGACCTAGCCCAGAACCCAGCAGTGTAAAGCCGCACTGCACAGCTGCTGACTGGTCTGGGTCAGCAGGTATGCACAGCCCTGCAATGCATGCAACACACGGTATTCTACAGTTCCAGGGTCCATTCCCCCCCTTGGACCTGGATGCAAGATTTAAATCTTGCCTATACAAGCGGAGAAAATCTCCGCTGTTGAACCCAGGAATATTTGAAAGAAAATTCCCCAACTCCTTGCGGGCTCCTCCGATTCCAAAACTGATTGCGCCGGCTTGACCAAAAAATAGGCAAAGTAATCACCAAAACCCTAACACTCTCCCTCAATTGGTGCGTCGAAGAGTTCAGTTGGTGTCAGTGAAGAAACTGGTGACGACAGGTGTCTCCCAGAGGGTTTTGATGTTAGAAGGATATTCTGCTGCTTCCCTGGTGTCGAAAGTGTTGATATGGGATTTGGAGTTGCATTCTGGCTTGAAAAGGTCGGCCTTGATCTTTATTTTCTTGTCCAGGACCTCTTTCGGGAGTACTTTGGGCCCGAACTGTTGCTGTCGGGTGTTTTCTACCACAATAAAATTGTTTGGTGGTATTTCGGGTCTCTTTGGTCAAACTCGGGTGACTTCTTATGTAACAAAATGAGTAGGAGCATTTTTGGTGCATGCTTCTGCATGGAGGGGTGCTCCTGTTGACTTGCCCTGTAATTTGAAGCTTCCATGCCGTTTCCCGGTGGCTGGAGAAGTCGCCAGAAGAGAAGGAAAAACGATTTTCCTCTCCCCCTCACGTCCAGCGGTTGTTGCCGAGGTATACATTGCGTTTTTTTGTAGCTGACGCTATTTTTGCCATCACTCATGCGAAGTCAACGCTCCATTGCGCCACTCATAATCCACACAATCTTGGCTGCCGTAGATAGATTTGGGGTTGCGCTGGTCAATTTACGTGCACTTGGAGTGGTTTCCTGCTGGTAACTACTCGTCGTACCTGGAGTTCCTCGCACTTCATCCTGTAGCCGTCGGCGCTCGTCCTTTTCTCCCCGCCGCCGTCTTCCACATCCAGGTTCGCCACCAGACTTCAACCGCCCCTGTCCTGTAGTGGGGGGGCCTCGCAACCACGGTTGGGAGGGGCGAGCTCGCTCGCCACTCCTTTGGTGAGCGAGATGGCGAGCGAGCTCGCTCCCCTTTTTGTGAGCTCGCTCACTGGCTTGAGCTCCCTACCTTCCGTGACGGCAGGCAGCCTCGCTGTCAAGCCCGCTGTCGTGGCAAGTTGGCGACCTCCTGCCGCTTCCTTCACTCTCGTAGGTCACACCCTTCCTCCTTTCGTTGCTGATGCTTCGTTTCTAGAACCTGCTCCGCCGGCCGGGGTTGCAACAGGCTGGCGTAGCGGACCAACCTGCTCCAACCCTACTTTCGCAGCCTGCTCCGGCCGCTGCTCACTTTCGCGCGTTCCGGCCGCCCGGCACGGTTTTTGCCCCTGAGCTCGAGACCGCGCGTCAACTTCCTCTTTCTTCTTTGAGGTCTCAAATAGGTCCGCGGAGAAAAAGGTCTGCTGCAGATTTGGAGACTGATGTAGGTATCCTAAATTGATTAAGGACTGAAGTGGGTCTCCCAAACTGCTGGTCTTCTAAGAGCAGAAACGACCACTCGCGTCACAAATTAGGAGTCTTGGTCCTGCATGGTGTTGAGGTAAGATTGGTTTGAACTCTCTGGATGTCTTTTTTAGAGAGAGTTTTAAAGGATCTTTCAGAGTTGAGAGGACTCTGTCTGTTGTAGAGGGAAATTCTACTGCCGATGAAATTTCTTGATGGCTTTGGGTCTCTGTTGCTTGCTCCAAAACATTTTTGTGCACGATGAGACACGATTCTCTGAGTTTCTTGGTGTAGAGACTGTAGATGGTGTTGGCGCACATGTTCCATTTTTGTGTGCCTTACAGGTTGCGGTACTTCAACGTCTGCTGCTTGTGCCAGTCCAGGAACGTGCTCAAGGACGATCGCGTGGTCGATCACCTTTGAGCGAATCCAGTGGCCGCGGATGTCAATGTGCTTCGTCAACCCCTGCAATTTTGTCGAGTTTGCAAGGTCAATAGCCGATTTTTTGTCGACATAAACTTTGGTTGTGCCGTGCTGTGAGAAGCCAATGTCATGAAGTAGGTTCCTGAGGTAGGTAACCTTTTGAGCTGCTGATTTTACTGTGACATACTCAGCTTCTGCTGAGCTGAGTGTGATGATGTTTTGCCTCCTGATTTACTACAAGATTGGCATTCCGGCTAGGAGACAGACAAATCCAGTGGTTCTTTGACGGTCTTCCTCCGTGCTGCCAAAATCTACATCCATGTAGTAGCTTAGCTCCAAGTTGCTTCCTGAATCTTGTTTCTAAGGTAGTTTGGAAGAACCTGAGGGCACAGCCCAACACCTTTTAAGCCCACGCGCCAGGTAGCTCACAGAAAACTGTAGATCCGGTCGAGTGCATCTTGTAGCGTGCATGAGAGAGCCAACTGTGCTATAATAGTCAGTCTCATTTCCCCCCTTAGTCCTTGATGAATCAGCTGCGACTGCGTTAGGGGAGTCGGAACGGGACGATCAAGAATGTCAAACCGATTGGAGACTTTGGCTGCATAAGACTGCTGGGACAGCTTGAGCATGGGCGCGTGAGCACGACTTGAGCACGGTAGAACTCAAAGTTCCGCATCAACATCACATTGACCTCTTTCGCCATTGCACAAGCAGTTGTGTGGATGTAAGTCTGGCGACGAGCCGATGATCAGGATATCATCGACGTAGACGAGGATGTAGCATTCTGGATGTTTGTTCTCAGTCGGTCGATGGAGGAACAAACAGTCACCGTAGGCTGATGTATGAAAGTCCAACGACTCGGAGAGGCTTTATCGCTTGTGGTACCAAAGGAGAGGGCTCTGCTGCAACCCATACATGCTCTTGACGAGCTTGCACACCCTTCCGCTGCTGTCATCACACCCTTATGGCTGCTTCATGTAGACGGTGGTGTCCATTTCTCCATGGAGAAAGGCATCTTTGACGTCAAGCTACTGTACCTCGTAGTCTTCAGCTGCTACGATGGCAAGCATTAGACGCGATGTGGTGCAATGGCTGACAGGGGCGTAGGTTTTGAAGAAGTATTTGCCTTCCACCTGAGAGAACCCCTTTGTAACCAGGCGCGCTTTGAACTTGTCGATGCTAACCTTTGCCTTCGTTTTCACCCTGAACACCCATTTCACTTCAACAGGCCTCGAGCCAGATGGCAGCTTTGTTAGCTCCCACGCTCCTTGTTCCATGAGGCAGCTTTGTTACTCTACATCTCGCGCTGCTCTCCATTCTCCTGCAACTCCCTTGCTAGTACTTCCTTGAGTGACTTTGGCTCAGGCGGTAGTGCAGAGTGAAGTTTTGGAGAGGAGATCTGTGAGATTCTTCGTTGTGAAATCCACATGCACCTCCTGGTTCTCTGTGTAGACTTTGCATGCTGTAATTTCTATGTCATAATTTTCTTTATTCTTGTTCTTTTCCTCTTCCATCTGCTGCTACAGGAGGTGTGTGAAGTGCCGGTGTTCTACTATGGCATCGTGCTTCTGCTGCCGCGTCACCTTCGCATCATCCTACACCATCATGGGATGGAATTTGCCTTGACGTACTACGACCACCTCCTCATCAGTGGCAACGCTTCGGCTTGGTCAGCCGCGAAGGGCACACTCGCGGGTACCGCTTGTTTGCTCGCCTGTTCCAGATCCGCCGTGGTGAGTGGGTCACATTCTGCTGCTTCTTTGTGAATTGACCCCACAAACGAGTACTAGAATGACTCGAGGAGGTTTGATGCGATCGTGCGCTTGATTTCCCACCCTTGACATAAGAGATTCTTGAAGAATGAAGTATCATGATTGGTGATGATGCGTTGGGTGTTGATGTTGTAGAACTCCCAGTCTTTCATGTTGGGGCTTTGCCCGACAAATATGTCCCATGCTGCTTTGTCTACACTTCTTGCGTCATTCCTTTGGGACCTGTACGAGCGGCATACATCCAAAGGTTCGAAGCATGGTAATGTCTGGCTTGCTGCGTGCCATGCTTCGAAAGGTGTCATGTCTGGTAAAGTCGTGTGTGGCACACGATTCCACACCCAAACTGCTTGTCTCAAAGCATACGGCCACCAGGAATTGTCCAGTTGCGCTCCTAGCAGCATGGACTTGAATGTCTCCTCAAAAGTGCGGTTTTCCCTCTCTGCGACACCGTTATGCTACGGGGTGTATGGCGTTGAGAACTGCTGCAAGATGCCCATGTCTTCAAGTTGCAACATGAACTCTGTGCTGGTGTACTCGTCAGCATTGTCAGAGAGAAGAACCTTCAGCTTCTTCTTACTTTGCCTCTCCGCCAAAGCGAGCCACTTGAAGAAGTAGGTTGGTGCTTCATCTCTAGTGCGAAGATGGTCGCACCACAAAAAGCATGCCGCATTTTCAACAAAGATGAGGAAGTAGCGGTGTCCTCCATACACTGTCACCGAGGGGAGTGGTCTGCAGATGTCGGTGTTGACCAGCTTCAGCTTCTGGCTGATGTCGCACTTGCTCGCAGGAGAAAACATTTGTCGTGGTAGCTTAGCATGAACACAATCCTCACATGGGTCAGTTCTTCCCTCACCACTTTTCTTGATGTTTAGGCCATGGACATGGCCCTTCTTTTCCATAGATTCCACCATTTGGTTGCTGATGCCAAGCCTCTTGTGCCACACTACAGTGTCTGCACCTATCGGCTGGTGTAGGCTTGCTGTTGCAAATGGGGAATCTGTATCATCTTGAGCTGGTGCGCTGAATTCTAGCTCAATCATGCCACGACGAAGAAGCCGTCCTTCCGCGAAGGTTTTTCCTTCATGATTTTTTAGCATGACGTGCTCGACGCTGCTGACGATGCGTGCTCATCTCTTCATGAGTTGGCCGAGAGAGAGGAGGTTGACGATGATGTCAGCTATGTAGAGAATGTTGTTGAACTTGACTTGTGCTCCACCATAGCCTGTCACTGTCATAACGCCCTTGCCGAGTACAGACACTTTCTTGTTGTTGGCGATTGTCACAAAGCTTCGGTCAGAGGGCTTGAAGTGGTGGAGGCAAGCTTTGTGGTATGTGACATGCGTGGTGCATCCACTGTCTAGGTACCACACATATGGCGAGTGAACCAACTTGTCTCTTTGAGTGTCTGAGAGTTGGAATACTCATGTAGTGTAGTCGAACTCCTCCCCTTTGCCTTCCTGCTTCGCCTTCTTCCTGGGCTCCTGATCAGCCTTCTTGCCATTTTTGCCTCCATTCTCCTTCTTCTTCCCTCCTCACTTCTTTCCCTTGAAGTTTCTCCGCATCCTCCCTCCTTCCTTGTCACTCTTTCTCTTGAAGCAATCTTTCTTCACGTGCCCTTTCTTGTTACAATAATGGCACGTGATGTTAGGGCGTGATCCGCTCAGCTGGCCTGCGCCGCTGTGTGCGATTACATTTGGAAGCGAGCGCGCTGTGTCCTGAGAGTATGTGGACTTCATCACTATGTGGCTGTTCAACAGGGAGTGAGACGCGCTCTTCACTATTCCATCCTGGTAAGCTGCATTGCTTAATATGCGTGCTTTCTTGCTTGCAAGTCAGCGGTCTCGCTGCTCTGTCAGTAGCATCTTACAGACGTATGCCTCAGTCAAATCGGCCTTAGACTTGAACTTGAGAACTTTCCTAACATCATCCAAGGCTCCAATGAGGTCGTTGAGTAGGAAGGTCACGGAGATTGGCTTAGAGACAGGTGCGTCAGTGATGGCAAGCTGGTCGCGCAATGATTTTTCCTTGTTGATGTAACTCTCAATATCACTGAAGGTGCTGAGGATGATGTGGGAGAGCTCAGTCAAGAGATGAGACCTGAAAGTGGAGTAACCAGACATGTAGGTCCGTAGTAGATAGGACCATGCATTTGGCTGGTTCAGCCGTTGCCTCATACATGTGAATCGCTTGCTCAATGCAAGGGCTGAGCTGGTTTTCAAGCACCATGAATGTAGCTTGCATGAAGTACTTGAACTCTGACACGATCTGTGGTGGAGAACCTAGGGTTGGAGGAACGTAGTAGTTCGAGTAAAACTTCCATATGCTGTGAATGAGGGCCACTTGTTTGAACTTGTGGGCCCAATGGGAGAAAATTTGTCGTCGAAATGGTCAATCTTGATCTTGTGCAGATGGAGGAATGCTGCTGCTGATGGCACAATGTCCTCTCGCCCCTGATACCTAACACCTTAAGTTGTTGTGGTTGGCTCCATTGTATACTACTTCTGTACATTCGCTGCTGTTGGTTGCGCATGAAACACAGGCTGCACTGTTGCATGTGGTTGCCCCATGAATGTCTGAGGCATTTTTACTTGAGAAGATGGTTGAAACTGTGCCATCGCGGACATGCCCAATGGAACCTGTGGCTGTTGGGCTGCAAATTGCTACTGCATTCCTCCTTAAGCTAATGCGACTGGTGGCACCTGTGGAGGAATGACACGCTGTTGCATGACAGGTGGAGGGCTAGCCTGAGGCAGGTCTGCTGATGACATTTTGAGATGCTTGCTAGGCATGGTTGAATTGCTGTTATTGCTGCTGCTACTGCTGCACTTGCAACTGCTACTGTTATTGTAGATTCTGCTGCTAAAGCCATGCCATCTGTTGGTGAAGCTGGCTCAGTTGAGCATCATGGGTAAGCTGCTCCTGCTAATGGAGTAGCTCTTACACACCAATTTGTTGCCTCAACGCCACACTCTCTTGCTCCACAACTTGGCGCGTCGCTGCTTCTTGCTGCGCCCTACGCTTTGCTTCTTTTGCCAAGCATTGCGCTTCTTCTGCCTTGCGTTCTATCTGCTTTTCCACATGGCGACCTTGTTCTTGCCCCATGCGTAAGCCATGCAAGACAGAGTTATCATTAAGAGGTAGAGAGTTCACACTTGGATTCTCCACCTCCATGTTGCTCATGTTGTCCACGTTGCCTTTGATGCTTGGAGGCCGTACCCTACACTTGGTGCTTCAAGACGTCAGTTGCACGCTGGCATAGGCGACGTGACTCCATAGCTTCACTGACAACGCTGCTAGCTAGGACTCCAATTATAGATGCTGTTTGCATTGACCCTGCTATCATATCATGTTGATGTTTATGGAATACAGCAAGGGCTAGGTTCCTTACTGGTAGGACTATTGTGTTTGGAGAGCAGCTACAGAGAGAGAGTGAACAACTGAGACAGAGAGGATGCTGGGATTGAATGATTGTAGTTGATAAACAACCATAGAACAAGAGATAGTATAGTAAACACAACTAAGCTACAGACTAACTCTAGACTCTCACGCCTAGACATAGCTCCTAGCCCAGAGATGGGCAACCTCAAGTAAGAAAACACTAGCTAGACAGCTTGAGTCTTGGACGTAGACTGGCCACCACAGAGAGGTATTCAGTCCTTCAAGAAGTCAAGGGCATCCTCTTGCCCAGGCTAGTAGAAAGATGCCAGGCTTACTGTGGTTTTGAGTGGAGAGTGACTGTAGAGTGTTGGTCTCAGGCGTTGTCTGGCACCAGTGGAGGCTGTTGTGGATGACTACAGGCGGAATGTTGAGTGATCTGAGTTGAGTTTTGGAATGCCAAACTGGCTGCCCCTTATAGCACGCTGCTGGCACTTTGACAACTGCCCAGGCTGGTGGAAGCTTTTGGCTTCAAGTGTAAAGCTTCCTTGCCAAGAAACCTTTGTGTAGGCTGTAGCCCATCCAGTAGCTTCTTCTACTGATTCATGCATGGCTGTGCTGATGTAGAGCGGTCCTCGCTCATGGCTCTGCATGTGACTATTGACTCGTGCATGTATGTTGTGATGCAATTCTATGTCGTGCATGCATGCCCGACACAGCGGTGTATCAACGCATTCATGCACGACACAACACTACATCACAGCATACATGCACGAGTCAATAGTCACAGAGCGGTCCCCACTCTAGGCCTTGCAGAGCGGTCCCCACTCCAGGCCTTGCATGCTGCTGCCGAGTCGCGCTGATGCAGAAGCCTATGTAGGGCGGTCCACACTGCCCACTCGGGTGTAGCCCCATCCTGACTGGACCTAGCCCATAACCCAGCAGTGCAAACCAAAAAAAGTTATGTTTTTGAGTCGGTTCCATTCTATTCATGACCCCCTCTTTGGTCCCGCCTCCCCCCCCTTGGAATAGGCCGATCTAGCTCAGCGAACCCCATCCCCCCTCTGATGGTGACATTCATAGCACCCGTCCGGGGTTGTTTGGATGTTACCATAGGAGAGAGGGTTGGGGTTAATTGCGCTATTATGTCTTGACAGGCGATGAAGGGGGGGAATTGGGTAGCCCTACCCCCCCTCATCGATCTATGTTGACATTGATATTTTTGCAAGAAGGTCCCTCTGTTGAGTTCCCTATACATTTTTGGGTTACGTATTTACCTATTGCTTCTGGTCAGAGGTGCCAAGATCCAAGTGACAAAAAACAATAATGTTCGGTCTGAAAATAACACAAAAGCCATCGGTCCTTTGTGCGGCTGATGGAAGTTTATAGCAAGTTGTGAAGGAGGATTTTCTTACGGTTTTTCCATCCCCTTTCAGGAGCCAATATCACCATGTTTGATTTATGCGACTGAAATGTAGTGGCAAATAGTGTTAACGAAATAAGAAAAATCAGACGCATCTCACTCACGAAACATGTCTCGTCCTCAAAACAACCACTGGACATCTCACGTGGCGTCAAGCACGCAATATACTAACAGGGTGGATGCATTCCATAAGTCCGCGTGACGTAGACTAGGTGAGCAATTGATCTTGGCTTGTGGAGGCATGGATAACCAAATTTTATAAGATGATATGTTTGGGCAACATAAGTGATGAGAAATCCTAGCACTGTAACCACATCATTTGCATAACGTTTGTATAATAGAACAAGATGAGATATTGCACACAAGCGTGCATTGGGTTATGTAGAAAGACTTTGTTCTTCCTAAAGGATTAGTTTTATTATCAAGGGCGGTAGCCTGTCTGAAAGAGCCTGAGAAATTACTCGACTGGACACACCGACTGATTGTAAAGACTTACTACGTAACCCATATACACTTTTATTCCTTTCATATTTCAAAGTCATCATTTGTGCTGTTTTCAAGGACAATACTTCGTTTTCAGATGTGTACAAAGCTACCAGAGAATCTATAAAAAGCTAACACTACAGAAATGGTAAAATTCAAGTCGGACGAGGCATTCGTACCATGTAACCTTTTCTATGCTTTCTCACAATACCGCCCCTTGTTGTACTAATTGGAACGTATCACTGCCGAGGTTTAGACCTTTAACAGTGGGACCTTTTTCACGGAAATGTATTCGTCGATGCCCCCCCCATTGATTGTCAAGTTTGTCTTGGGCCAATTTATGAATCCGGCCATATTTTTGAATTCTCTAACGTCTTTGGCCACATTCTTAATTCCACTTACAATCTCGGCCTAGTTTGCTGATCTAATTACATACCTGGCCATACTTTGCCAGGGACCTCCTAGCTTCGATGCTTGTTCGACACGGTCTTATAAATACGACCATTGTTTTTTGTTGCTTTACGGCCATGGCCTAAGAAACATGGCCAGGGATGTAAGAGGTCAATAAATTTGTGGCCATACTCGAAAGAATGCATGCTGCATCAAGCGAGCATCAAAGTAAGGAGGTCCCTGGCAAAGTATGGCCAGACATGTAAGTCGATCAGCAAAGTAGAGCAAGATTGTAAGAGAACACAGAACTATGGCCATAAACGTAAGAGAATTAAACAACCGCGCCGGATCAGAAAACTGGCCTTTGTCTAGCGCAGCCCCCCATCCCCCCACCCACCCCCCCTCCCCCGGGGGGGTGGGTGGGGGTAGTATCCAGAACACCCCGTATCTCGTTGCTTCCTTATTGACTTCCCAAACGATGTGGATCTGCAGTGCCATTATTCGTCTATCATCGTGGCTTCGAGGCTGTCAGTCCATCACCTGCGCAGGTTCCGCGAGCTGCAGGTTGCAAGTTGACAGCGACTCCCGGCCCCTAAATTGACCATGCACCCTCGACCTCCGCTTCTTGCCCCGCGAAGCCAAATCTCCCCCCGCGTTTCTCCCTCGCTCTCCTCAGTCGGACTCTCCTCATGGAACCTCCCTCCCTTACATACGCCGTTTGTCAAGCTCAGCTCTTCCACCGCAGCTCCACCCTTCCCCCGTGGCGGCGGCCAAGAAAAATTCATTGCTCCTGGAATTCTGTCAGCGCACCTCGTTACCTATCGTCACCACCCGCTGTGCCAAGCCCACTTTTTCCCGTCCTCCATCTTGCAGCACGCAAGAGTGAAGAAGAGGAAGGTGGAGGGAGAAAGAGGGAGAAGCGAGTTTGCACCGAAGGCTTTTGAGGCGCTGCGGCTCGCAAGGACAACTGTGGCAGTCGTGCGGCGGAGCGGCTGGGTGGCAAGACATGTCGTATAAATGTCCCTCTCCCTACGCCTGCACATTCGCTCTCACCACACACACACGCTCAGGGGCCCCGGAACACAGCATTGCCAGCCAGCCATGGCGAGGACTCACCGCCCCTTGGGCAGATGCGCACGTCGTGTGGGCATAGCAGCGAGAACTTCGGCGGCAGAGGGCGTGCCACTCGCCCTTGCGGCAATCCTCATATGGCTGGCAATGCCTGCTGGCACTTTCGGTGCCCCGCTGACGCCATCCAACTGTGAGTGCACATGCGTGCGTGCCATGATGTGCAAGTCGCCAGCTACGTATTTGTGCGTGCGTGCGTAAGGGTCCGAACGCCCCGCAGACTACAGCTTCTCAGCACTCGCATTGTCGGCGATGACTTCGGCAACAAATAGCTCGTGGTAGTGTAGAGAGGGCTAGTGCAGGCACCGCTTCTGGCAGTGTGGGATTCTAACCCACTGCCAATCGTCCGCCAGCCCCTGCAGGCGATCTCTTGTTTCAGGCGCTGGCCAAACGCTGTACACGCCATAGCGTCTCGGCAATTTGGAGCAAATTGGTCCGCTGCTCAACTATTTCTCTGTGCGTAATCCCTCAATTAATGAACTGAAATAGGTACATACGGGACAGGGAACCATTGGACCAGCCAGGCGACACGGCTTGTCTGTCGAACAAGGCCCTTGCTGACACACAGACGTCCGTGAATGGCGCGGTTGGGGTGTGTTCCTCCGTGGCGCAGGCCGAGGAAAAAGAGAAGCGGCACACAGTACATGACCTCTCTGCTGTCCGCTTTGCCCTCTCCGCTGCAGCTGATTCTGCTCTCTTGGCTTTCCCACTTTCCCATGTGCCAGTCAACGCGGTGCAGTCCATCGCGGCGGTGATTGGGCAGACGTTCGCCCACTGGAGCAACCCGTCTGCTGACTGCGGCACGCTTCCGAGGGTCTGGTGCGACTACGAGGGCTACGTCACTGCGCTGTAAGAACGCCGCTACCATGACCTCTACCATTACCGTGATGATGATGATGATGATGATGATGATGATGATGATGATGATGATGATGATGATGATGATGATGATGATGATGATGATGATGATGATGATGATGATGATGATGATGATGATGATGATGATGAT
>SZWC01000234.1:426868-437729 GCA_023375785.1 Penium margaritaceum | reverse complement strand
TGCTTGCTCTTTTACCGCTTGTTCACCTGCTGCCCTCGCTGCCTCCGCCGCAACTCACCCTATCTCCTTTGCATCTGCCACCGCTGCCTCCACTGCTGCTCCTGCCTCTGCCAACTCTGTCTCCAACTCCGCTACCACCTGTGTTGCGGCTGCCTCTGCTTCCTGCTTCTCTTCTTCCACCCTCTGCCGCTAGACAGCCTACAGCTTGCCCCTTGTCCGCGCGAGCTTAGGGGAGTCGCGGAGGTATTATTGAGCCTCTTCTATTTCCATGAGGACGCGGTTCTTCTCTTCCCGACGTACCTAAGCTGCTTCCTGGGCCCAGTGATGTGCCGCCTCCTCCGTTAGCTGAGTGCCCACTCCTGTCAGTGTCCTCCACAGTCCTTGTACCACCGCGGCCACTATCCTCTGCCGTGGGGCTCCATCCAAGGTCGGCTGCCAGCACTCATTGATGGCGGCGTACCAGTTCTCGTATAGCGTCTCTGCCGCGGTGATTCTTGCGAGTTCTGCAGCTGTGTACTGAACTCCCCATCTGGTAGTGACCAGCCCGATCAAGTATCCCCACCTCCATACCTTTGCCGCGGTCTTCCTTTCTGGTGCTTCCATTGTTCCTGCTGGCATTTGGTGGGCATGGTAGAGGGTAAGTGCCCAAGCGCGTCCTTGGAGTAGATGTATGTAGCGTTGGGTAGGATCCGCGTTCTGGTCGTTGCGGACCAGGAGCCACCATTTGCGGTTGGTGTTTACCGTGCAGTCTGGTTGTCCCATGTCGAGAAATGCTACCACGCCTGTCATTCCACGGTCCGGCCGGAGGTAGAGGACATTACGGAGCGCCAATATGAGACGTTCCGCACCTGCTATTTCCAGCAGTTGATCTTGTCGTCCGCGCTGGTTGAGGGCCAATGTAGTCTTGGCCACGCCTTTTAGGGCTGCCTGCCATGCTTCGTTGTAGAGGCAGTCCCCCATGTCCGCGCGGACTGCCTCAGGGAGCTCGTCCTGCAGGTGCGTGGTGACATTGCTGACCACGTCCAACAACTGGTTTGCTCTGGGTTGATCTCCGCTATTACCAAAGCTCTCTTCCAGGTAGGTCCGCGCACCTTCCATGATCGTTCCCGCGCTGAGCGTGGGATGTGGTGTGCCGTGCGCCGGATTGTCTTGCGAGGCTGGTGGGGAGAAGGAGTGCGCTGTTGGTGCAAGGGGACCAGGCGGCGGAGGTACACCCGCGGATGCGGTCTGTGCTGAGGATGCAAGGGGGCCCAGTGCAAGAGGTGCTCCTGATGATGCCGCTGGTGCTATTGCTGGACGTGGTGCGGAGGAGCCCGGTGCCAGAGTTGCTCCAGGTGAGGCTGTTGGTGCTACTACTGACGCAGAAGGGCCCGGTGTCGGAGTCACTCCAGGTGAGGCTGCTGCTACCGTCGCTGGGGGTCCGGAGGGGCCCCGGGGGGCCAAAGGTGTCCCTGGTAACGCAGAAGGGACCCGGGGAGCCGGAGATGTCCCAGGTAGCGCGGAAGGGCCCTGGGGGGCCGGAGATGCCTCTGGTGGCGCGAGATGGCCCAGGGCCGGAGATGCTCCAGGTGAAGCTACTGCTGCCGCTGCTGCCGGGGGCGCAGAAGGGCCCCGGGGGGCAAGAGATGCCCCAGGTGAGGCTGCCGTCGTAGGTGGTGCGGAGTGTCTTATTCCGGCCGTGGCTCGGTTTGTGGTCAGTCGCCGGATGTGCCGCCTTGCGGTACCACCACCACCCTTGTTTGCATGCGCGGACTCCGCACTGGAAGGATGAGCCATGGCAGAGGCTGTGCCGCGGTGTGCCCCCGAGCTTCGTGTGATGCGGTGACTGAACTGAGAGCCAGAGGTGGGTGGCGTGAGGACCATGGTAGGAGGAACGGAGAGCGGTCGAGGTGAAGTAAAAACTGGAGTGAACGATCGAACACCGGAGACTGAAATGAGGCTAAGAATACCGGCACCGAGCAATATATCCGCTTGGCGCGGCGCGAGCCAGTCGGCTGCCAGGAGCATATCGTATGTGCGCACATCGCACACCTGCACGGTATGCGGTACATGCACATTGGCGACTTGGATTGGGAGGGCCGCGATCTAGCCGATGGGAGCATCGATGGCTCCGGTAGAGATAGAGAAGCGGAGCCGGCTGGGTTCAAGGAGATGGTCGATGCGTAATGTGTATGCCATCCGGAACGCGATGGTGGTGTGCGTTGCTCCGGTGTCCACGATGGCCACAAACTTTTGGCCACATACCCAGACGTAGTACCATGCCACGTGGACCTCGGCGGGTGACGGTGGGCCCGGGATCAGCTGAGCAGGGGCCCACGTGCATGGTGCGCGGCCAGCATCGTCCCGGACACGGGAGTGTGTCGTGAGGATAGCCTGGGCCACCATGCGGACACCCATGTCGCGGTTAACGGTACAGGAGAGGCGGATGCCAATGGGAGAGAGAGAGGGGTCGGAGGAGGAGAAGAGAGTCTGGAGACATTCCGCAGATGCAAGGGAATGGATGAGGAAGTTGACCAATGACAGAGGGTGGCGCTCGTCAAGGAGAGGGGATGTAGAGGGAGTGGGAGACAGCCTCGGAAGGGAGGTAACGGCGAGCACACTGGGAGCTGTCCGACGCGATCGCGGCAAGGAGCGAGGCGGAAGATGTGGCACGATTTCTTCTAGCATCCAGCCGCGGATCGTAGGGTTGAAGCGGCGGGCCAGCTGGAGGCCAGTATCAGGGAGGGCCGGGAGGGTGTCTACGGGGCCCAAGTACTCAGCAGGTTCTAATTGGGACAGGAGTTGGAGGACAACCGTAGATTTCGCGTCCGTGAACTCCCGGGCGACGCCTTCCCACGCGGGTTCAGCGTCCACTGGAGGAACAGCTACAAGAGGCGAATCCACGGGCTTGTCATGCTGGTCCGCGGGATGTGGCCAATCCGCGTGGGGAAGGTAGCTGAGTGCATCGGCATTGCGATCAGCAAGCGCGGGCTGCTATTTGATCTTCATGTTATAGCCCTGTAGGAGGAGCGCCCACTTGGCAAATATGCCCTCGTGATTCTGGGTCGTAAGGAGCCATTGTAGCGCTTCACGGTCGGTGAGGAGTGTGAAAGGCTTGCCGTTTTAGATGTAGTCGCGGAAGTGCTGGAGGGCCCACAGCACGGCCAGGCATTCGTCTTTCACTGGTGGGTAGTTCCGCTCGCCGTCAGTGAGGGAACGATTGGCGTACGCTATCACCCGCTGGATCAGTTCCTGGATGGATTGCAAAAGGACCGTGCCCAGGCCATCCCGCGACCAGTCGGTAGTGATGGAGAAGGGCAGCTTGAAATCAGGGAACTCAAGCATGGGGGCGGTGACCAATCGATGCTTGATCTGTGCCCAAGCAGCGGCGCACTCCGGTGTCCATTCGAATGGGACGTCCTGATGGGTGAGCTGCTGTAGTGGGTAGATGATGCGGGCATGGTCGCGGACAAATTTGCGGTAGAAAGAGACGAAGCCTAGGAAGATCTTCATCTGGCCCGCCATGGTGGGTTGGCGCCATTCTTGGACTACCGCGATCTTCGCGGGATCTGTCTTGATGCCATCGGCGCTCATGACAAACCCCAAGAATTCCATCCCCGCAGCACCGATGGAACACTTGGCCGCTTTGAGTTTGAGATAAGCAGTGCAGAGGGCAGAGAAAACGACGGTGAGGGAGGAGAACAGATCCGCAAAGCTGTGGGCCGCAACCATGATGTCGTCAATGTAACAGCTTACATTGAGAATGCCACGGAGGGTGGAGTCCATGACGCATTAGAATGTGGCACTAGCATTGCGGAGACCAAAGGGTATGCGAGTGAAGGCGTAGAGTCCTTTGGGGGTAACGAAGGCTATCATAGCGATGGAGTCCGGGTGCATGGGAACAGCGTGGAAGGCTGCCTTGACGTCCAGCTTCGCGAACCATCCGCGTCCCTGCTGGCACTCCTGAATGTCGACGATCAGCGGCATGGGGTAGACATCTTCCTCCGTGACTCGGTTGAGGTCGCGGAAGTTGACACAGAAGCGTTTGGATCCATCCGGTTTGCCGACGATGACCAAGTTGGCTTGCTAGGGGCTGACGATGGGGAGGATGACTCCTTGTGATTTCAATTCCGCTAGACCCTCATTGATAACATGCTCCTGATCAGGGAGGATCTGGCGGACTTTCTGCTTGATTGCGGTAGCTGTGCCGGTGTTGATGACGTGGAATGCATTAACGGCTCCAAGGTCTGTCACGGAGCCAGCGAAGATATCGGTGAAAGAATGCAACAGGTCCTGGAAATCCTTCTTCTGTGCTGGTGAGAGGCGAGGGTGTAGGATATGGTCCCACTGTGGGGGCGTAGGTGGCAATTGGTCGCGGATGGGGTAGAAATCTTCGTCGTCATCCAGGGGAAGGCCCTGGCCGAATGTCTGTTCACTTTGCTGCCACATCCCAAGAAGACTTGCTCGTATCCCTGGCTCCGCATGCTCCGCGAAGAGTTCATGCCATTCTTCGACGGACACCTGCTCCGTGTCAAGGTCGGGCTCCACCGGGATCAGGCTGCATTGGGCAAGCATGTTTGAGTCTTCCTGCGCCGCTTGTGGGAGGGAGAAGGTTGCACCGCCGGTTACTGGTACCGTGACTCGATCGCCCACAGTGATGAGGGCGTATTCTTTCGTACCCGTAGCGGATGTGAGCTGCATGACTCCCAGGGAAAACAAAAGATTGCCCTGTCGCGGAAGGAGATAATCCATGCCCACGAGAACGTCGTAGGTCCGGGCCCGTGCGACTTGGACGTCCATTGGCTCGTGAAGGGATCCCACCTGCAGGGGTAATCCCTGCACTTCTCCATCCCCGTAGTCCATCCCTCCCGCGGAGTTGCTGACCAGCTGACGCGTTGGAAGGACGCGGTCTACCCATACGACAAGGCACGGAAGGGGAGGTGGTATTGATTGGAAATGCTGTAGGTGCGGGGTCCACAACACGGCGCCTTTCAGCGGGTCACATGGAGCGGACGGCTACGGCTTCCTGAAGCCGGGCTTCCGCGGCTTCCGCTTTTCTCCGTAAATCACTCTGGAGCTGTGCGGCTTCCTATAGATCCCATCCGCAAAGTTTGAGCTGACGCGCTCGTGTGATGAGTTCCGTCTCTTCAGGTGTGGATGTCACCTCCGTAGTCTCGTCCTCAGCCATAGGTAATCCAAGGTTGACGTTGCGCGCGCCTGTCGCGGGGTTTAGGGATGGACTCGGCAAGATACCCTGGCTGCTCCTTGCGGAGCCACCTGGTCCTGCCTGAGAGGGGGCGGAGGCGGTTGCTGTTACTGCTGTTGCTGCTGGTGCTGCTGTTGCTGACCTGGCCATATCTGGTTGTAGTACTGCTGCCACTGCTGGACCATAGGATCCTGGGAGACTGGGTCAGGGCGCGGAGCTGCCTGTCACTTACGAGGGCAGTCCCGTGCAATGTGTTCCAGGCTCTGGCACGTATAGCAAGCTCTTGGCTTCTGCTGTTGCGGAGGCGGGGCGTGTGAAGAGGAGGACGCATGGGTTTCGCCGCCCTGGTATTGTCGGGTAGACCGTTGTCTAGTGAAGATAGCGAGAGCGTCCCGCACCACGTCTTGGAGGGAATGATAGTGGTCAGCAATCATGAGGCTGTTAATTTCATCAGGGAGGGCAAGGATGAGGTTCTGCAGCAGGAAGCACAGCGGCAGGCCCTCCCCTTGCGGGCTCTTGGCCACCGAGGCCCAGGTCAGGAACTGGTCCAAGAATCTGCGGATATCATCATCCTTGCGCATGACCTCCTTCTCAATCTTCCGCAACGCTTCTTCTTTCGTCAGGTGCTTGAAGCGCTCAATGAGGGGATTGCCAAAGTCCTCGAAGGATAGAAACGGCGCTCGCGCGTTGTACCAATCAGCTGCAGCCCCCTGGAGGTGAAGTTCCGTAGTGGCGAGGCAGAGGTCGGGCGGAATTCGGCCGATGCTAGCATAGAGGGTAATTTGTTTGAGCCAGACCCAGGGGTCCTCCTCCGGGGCACCCTTGAAGGAGTCCAACCGCAGGATATTGGCGAGCTTGGAGCGGATGTATTGTAGCTACGGAACGGTGCTGCGGTTAGTGGTCAACGCAGTCACAGCATGTGGCGGAGGAATGATTGCAGAAGGGACTGCGGAGTATCCCGTTGGAGGGTTCAGTGTCTGAGGCTGCCCTGCGGGCATGGGAAAGCCTGGCTGCATGGGTGGGGGAAGCATGTACCAAGAAGGCACTGGTGTAGTAGCGGTGTAAGGTGTGGAGAAGAATGCCATCCCAGTGGGCGGAGCCTGGGTCCCGGGTGCCGATGGTGCTGTCACCTGGGGCACCGAATACGCCTGCCTGGCAGGAATTGCAGCTGCAAAATGGGGTTGAGCCGCGGGAATCAGGGCCGCCGTTGCCCCCGCAGAATGTTGAGCCCCATGTGTCTATTGTGGTGGTAGGTGTGAGTGGCCCTACATCATTAGTGGTGGCTGTGGCGTTGGCAGCGGTGCTCCCGCGGGCACTGCTCCAACTGGTGGCTGGTGAGGAAATTACTGATGAGCAATCACTGGTGGCTGCGGCGGCGCACCGGCTACAAGGATTGGCAGTGTCACTCCCACCTGTGTCATGCACATAGACTGCTGGTGCTGCGTCATCCATGGGGGCGGAGTGGTAGCGGAAGGCTGAATCATGGTGTTCATCTACGCCAAACCCCCAAGTGTCTGCGGCTGATGGGTCAATGGTTGAGTCCCCATTGGTGGTGGTTGGGCTGAGGCTCCCTGGTAAGTAATGCCCCCACCATGATTCCCTAGCTGTATCATTCCCGCAGGAGGCGGTACCGCCACTCTTGCCTGCAGCACGGGCTGCCAAGGTTGCTGGGTCGGTAGTCCAGNTGCCGGTGGGTGCGGTAGTGCTCCTACTTGTGTCGCATTTGTTGTCGCCTGGGATGAGTACACCTGCGGCTGCGGTGATGCCCTCGACACGGTATGTGGGGGTATTCCCATGGGCGGTATGCCCATGTTCAGCTGAAGAGGCATCTGCTGCGACCCTGGTATGGATGCGGAGGAATGTGGCAACACCCCTGCCTGTCCGACTCCCAGAGGCTGCTGTAGCAAGTACATCGGCGGCTGTGACAATTTTGTTGTTTGAGAGGGTACAACGGGCACCGCCGTTGCTCCCATAGGCGGGGAAGGCTGATTCACTAGCAACTGCGCGGATCCTGGCATCTGTGAGGACACCAGAATCCCTAGGAGCTCGTCTCCTAGGTGGGGTGGGACCATCCGCTGCTGCTGAAGTCTGGTCACAGGTGGTTCCGCTGTCATACCCTCCAGAACCGTCCCGGCTAGCTGCCATGGTAGGTTCGAGTCTAGAGGCATCCCGAGCGCGGGAGTCGGTGGTCCTGTCTGCTGCGAGTTCATCACAGACCGCTCGTCGTCCGCTACTGGGGTCCTCATGGTTCTGATTCCTCGGGGTTCAGTAGTGAAGTCTGTAGATGTGCCGACGGAGGTGTGTGCTATGCCGCTGTACTGCCAGCCTCCCACGGTTGCTGCCCGCTGTGACGCCGTTAGGCCAATCCGCGATAGGCTTTGAGTCCTCCACCAGCGGAGTGCTGCTCCGATGATGGTTGGGGATCGGAAAACCACAGTGATGCCGTAACCGCAGCCTCTTGTCCCTCTGATTCGTTCTAGGATGGGTTGGGTCCGCGACTGCCATGGTCGGAGATTGTCTCCACTTCCACATGTTCGCACAGGGCGTTCGTGATGTGACGCCAGTGCAGCTACTCCAGCCAGTAGCTCACCCGACGGTGTTGGACCAGTGGATCAATGCCGGGTGAGGAGCTGACTGGGGTGCGGGACAGCACAGGCGAGGAATCCTGACTACCTGTGTAAGTGGTTGCTCAGCGCGGCAAGAAGCACCGCACGGATGACTGCTGCTATCATCTCGTGCAATCGTGATGCACAAAGCTTGGTGCCAACATCAACGACTGATCTGAAGGGTACGTGCAGTTTTACTAAACAAAGAGCAAGGAACTATCCACGCTCACCGCACCATGACACTGATACCCCCAATTTTGCCACGCCCTTGATTTTTCTGTACAGACCTTATTCTGCGCTATCCGCAGATTATGCACTTCTTACAACCACTACTGCTCAAGCTAGGTATGCAGCGCAATACAGACGCAAGCTCCGAGCTACTGAGAATCCCGCGGACCGCAGGTCTAGATCTCTGCGCATGAACCTCATCGATGAATGACACTCAGCAGTCCACTTCTTGCCACACGCGAGCCCGCCACCTCGTGGCTTCCTGCTCCTCTCCGCAGAATCCTCGTTCCACGGACGTGTATAAGCATAGGCACTGCCGGCATCTCACTTCACCCGGGCTTTTCACTCTTCACGCAAACAGTCCCGCAGACCGCGGACAGGACTCCAAGAGTTACAGAAGGCACAGAGGCAGTGGGGTGGTAAACACAGAGGAGAGCGAGTAAAAGTCTTTGATAACTTGGCGGGGTACATGAATGCGGAGTATTGCTCAAGGAAGCAAGTAAGACTAAGATAGCTTTATGCTAGTGCCATCTAGGTCTTATCTACTTGGGACTCCGCATGGTGTCTACATGCCGTCGGTCTCATCCCTCTCAAGCTATCTTCCTTTTCTCCTACTTAGACTCCACGCGGTGCGGCTACGCTCCGCGGGTCTCGTCCTCAAACACACAGCATATCTTCTACTAATCATCTTCTTCATCCGTGGCTCGTGCACGCGATCTTCGCATTCTTCCTTGAATTTTCGTCTTCCGCGGTGCGTCCCCAGAGGTTCCTCCGTGATTGATTCATGATCACTGATGCTGATTGGGTGTTTTATCCCCTGATTGCTCAGTCCATCCGCTTAATTGCCTACGCCCTGTCAGTGATCACGGATCTTGCTGCGGCTCGTCTTCGTTCTCTTTGTACCGCGGATTTCCCACCACCACTTCCCGCCTTCTTCCTCCTCCGCTTCATTCGCTTAGCTGTAGGGGAATCGCCGTAGGTGGTTGTGCTAACCTGCAGACACCCTGCCCCTGAGATCCGCACTATCCTTCGCTCAACCGGGTCCGCGGGAGCCAGCATTCTGCGCGCGGATCTCAGGCTGCCCAGGTCCTCCCCACGGATGGGCCTTCTCTGCGGAGCTGCGGCCAAAGTATGCTTGACACATGTTCATATGTTGAATTCATCATTCCCATTGTTCAATGCAAAAACTACCACACAAGAGATGGAAGAAGAATGCATGTGAAATCAGTTGAGTGATGGATCACAACTCTACTCTCNATCGCCATCGTCATCATCGTCATCACCATCACCATCCCCACCCCCCAAACCCACTTTCACCATCACATCATCATCGTCACCGGTGTCAAATAACCTTAGGCCCTCTAACTCCTCAGCTGCTTCACCAACCAACTCTGCTCTGGCTATCCAGCCTAGTGAATTCACTTAGTCTTCCTCCTCTTGCAGTTATGGGGCCACATTGCCATGGCAATCAACTGGGAACTCTAGCAGGCTGCGCTCGTTGATCCATGGCTTCATGGTGAGAAGATTTTCTTCTGTCAAGTGGTCGAGCAAATGGAGGAAGTCGGTGATGTCGTGCCAGCCGAGGGAGAAGAGGCGCTCGGACGGTGTGGATGTGGCTTGGACCGCAAATTGGTCCATGGCAGCAAGGAAGAAGGTGGGAAAGGAAATCTGCTTCTTTCGGTAATGGCGCAGCACGTTGCACGTCGGATCCTTCAGGGGAAGCTTCGCCCACCTGTCCACCTCACCCTCAAGTGTGGTTGTAGCTGGTTCTTCAATCCGGGGGGCTGGATGTCGTGGCGCAAAGAGATCCTGCGATGGATCTGCCAGCGCAGCCTGCAGCAACTCTTCATCCTCTTCTTGCTGCTGCAGCACGCGCGGACGGAGTTGGCGCACCTCTGCTGCTGCATGCACTGCTGCAAAAGCTGCTATAATCTGGCTTTCATCACATGTATCTTCTGCTACTACTGTTGCTTCTGCTGCTACCGTTGTTGCTGCTTTAGCTGCTGCACGTGCCTCCTCCACCCTGGTTTAGTATGGGCGGAGGAGCTGGATCACCTTCACTTGGAGTTTAGCTACAGACTTGATGCCCATGAGCCGATGCGTCTTGTCGAAGTAGCGTAGCCAGAATCGTGGGTCAGCTGTTGTTGCAAGCACGTGACGGTCCATTAGCAGGGCTGCATACTTCTCCAGTTTTTCCTAGACAGCTTCAAGTCCCGGCTTGATGTCTGCAAGAAGCTGATCCTTCATGGTGAGTCTGCTAGTTGCGTCGCGCCACTTTCCTTTCTTTTCTGCATTGATTGACCGCACATGCCACCCATGGATCTTTGTTAGCATGGACTTAAAAAAGGGGATCACCAGGATGAGGGTGGGATACTTGCTGCCGCTAATATCGTCTGTGTACGACTTGAACGGTTTCAAGATGAGGGTGAGCAATGCGATGGTGGACCACTCCTCATCAGTCGGAGTCAGCAGCGTGCCCTCTCTTCCATACCCTGCCAGCCATGTCACAAGCACCTTGCGTAAAGATAACACGCGGCAGCACATATCAAGGGTTGAATTCCACCTTGTCTCTGTGTCAAGATGAGGAGAGAGGTACTTCACACCGGCGGCAGAGGATACAGAGATGAGGGACTGCTCCCTTGGTGTGCTGCGGGTGGCAAATGTAGCAATAGCCCTTGCCTTGCCGATGATGTCGGCGACAACGGGGAGGGACAGTAAATCATTGACGGCCAGGTTCATGATATGCCCCAAACACCTGATGTGACCTGCCTTCACAAACCCGTTGCCTCATGGTATGACACAACGGTCAATCATCGCATCATTTGTGCTCTCATTGTCCACA
>SZWC01000234.1:399679-426621 GCA_023375785.1 Penium margaritaceum | reverse complement strand
AAATGTAGCAATAGCCCTTGCCTTGCCGATGATGTCGGCGACAACGGGGAGGGACAGTAAATCATTGACGGCCAGGTTCATGATATGCCCCAAACACCTGATGTGACCTGCCTTCACAAACCCGTTGCCTCATGATATGACACAACGGTCAATCATCACATCATTTGAGCTCTCATTGTCCACAGTGATGCAAAACACATGTGACCACAACCCCCAACCTTTCATAGCATCAGAAAAGATATCAAACATATTCTGTGCATTTGGTGACTCTGGAATGGCGGGAAAAGAAAGCGCCATGGACTTGACCTTGAAGTTGTTAACCTAGTGTCCAGTGATGCCCACATATTTCATGTTTGCATCTGACTTCCAGCCATCAGTGGTGAAACTGATGGCAGAGGTGACCTCAGCCAGCAGTTCGCGCAACCTAGCTCGGAAAGCAACCGCCCGTGTCACAATCCCGCGTGCAATGGTCATGCGTCCAAGCAGATGAGCGGTGGGATTGCAATGCAGAAATGCTTTCCCTAACCAGAATGAATCCATTGATAAGAAGGACAGGTTTTTATCTATGACGTGCTGCCACAGACACGTGAGCCAATACCTTTTAATGAAGGTTACCCCCACTCCTGGAACGGCACGCTGTATGATAGTGGCACTTGCTCCTGGATCTACCCTAACAGCTTCCACGGCGGCATTCACATCATTTGCAGTGGCGTGTTGCAGTGCGGCAGTGACCTCTTGATCCTTCATCTCCTTGAACAACTTTGGGTGGGAAATGCGAAGATGCTTTCTCATTCCGCTGGTGGAGCTCTTCTTGCACCCGAAATCTCTCCCGCACGTATTGCAGTCTGCCCTGTTTGGATCATCTTCTTGTGTTTTGAAGTAGCGCCAGATGACGGCCTTCTCCTTCTTGTGCTTCTCACCGACCTCCCCTTCACCGGCCTCATCATCATCTGACTCGTCCTTGTCGGAGTCTTCTGCAGCCTCTCGGTTGCCGCTTGAGCTCATGCGGTCGACCATGCTTGATGTGCTGCTCGTTGCCACAACCCCTGCCAGAATTGCTATTAGCATTGCAGCAAGCACAGCTGCCATTGCTGCTTGCTGCTGCTGCTAATATTGGTGGTGCTAAAAAACTTGCTGGCTGCTTTTGCTGGTGTTGGTGTGCAACGTTTTGCCTGCCGCTGCTGCTCGCTGCGTGCCAATGCAGCTGCTGTTGCTGGCTGCCTGCCCCTGCAGCCGCTGTTGCTTGCTGCCTGTCCCGCAACGTTCTCCGGCTCCGGGTCCGGCTGACCAATTCGCTAGCTGCCCGTGTACCTCCTGCCGCTGAACAACGTCGTGGCTGCCGCTGTCACTGGCTGTCTCTGTAGGTACTGGCGCGACTGACCAATTTGTAGACTGCCGTTGTAGCTGCTGCCGGTGAGTAATGTGCTATGTGCCGCTGCTGTTGGCTGCCTGCCAATGCAGCTGCTGTTGCTGGCTGCTTGCCTCTGCAGCCGCTGTTGCTTGTTACATGCCCTCGCAACGTTCTCAGGCTCCGGCTGACCAATCTGCTGGCTGCCCCTGCAGCTACTGCCGCTGCACAACGTCGTGGCTGCCGCTGCCACTGGCTGCCTCTGCAGGTACTGGCGCGGCTGACCAATTCGTGGGCTACCGCTACAGCTGCTGCCGCTGAGCAATGTGCTATGCGCTGCTGCTGATGGCTGTCGCTGCTGGTGTTGGTGGTTTTAAACAATCCGGCGGCTGCTGCTACCTGCCTTTGCGAGTGCTCGTGTGGCAGACCAATGTGCTGGCTGCTCCTACTGCTGATGCCGCTGAGCAATGTGCTTGCCGCTGCTGCAACTGGCTGCCGTTGCTAGGGCCGATGGTTATGGCCAATGTGCTGGCTGCCCCTGCAGCTGCTGTCGATGCAAAACTTTGTGGCTGACACTGTTGCTAGCTGCCTCTACAGGTGCAGGTGCGGCTGCTCCTATAGCTGAAGTGCAGCTGGATGCACTGGTCTTGTGGCTTCTAGGTGAATGTACTATTCCTGTCGTTCGCTAGCGCTGTGGCCATTGCGGCCATCACTCACTGGCAGTGGCGGAACTGGGCTGAGAAGAAGTCTCAATCCAACTGGTGAAGAGCTTTGTTGCAATGAGACGGAGACAACTGACAGTGTAATAGAGCGGCAAACAGAAAGAGGTTGTCGGGGGTCATTGACGTCGCCACTACTCAAGTCACCTGCTAAAGTAGGAAGCTTCCTCATAGCAGAAGCTTCTTTTAAGTGCAGTGCAAAAGAACAGAGAGTAGGAAGCGGCAAAATGCATGGGCGTGCGTACCATACCTTCGCACGGTACGCAATAGCCATGAGCTGCTGCGCCACTAAATGCATTGAACGGACAAGAACCAATGACATTTGACGAGGATTGTCCATTCCGAGGTGGCGAGGACTGCCGATCCTCGCGTTGATGTGTCGGCGGTTGAGAACCAGTGACATTTGACGACTCGAACATTGTCATGCGGCCTTTCCGAGGTGCCGAGGATTGCCCGGATTCCGCCTCACTTGGACAACTTAGACATGTTCGAGTCACTAGGTGTTGAACACATCCACTGAATTTTTTTTCAGCCCCCCTCACAAAGTAGATGCGAGAACCGCGGTTCTACAACGGTTCTAGAAAATTGAAACCGGATCCGCGGTTCCGGTTCTGGAACCGGAACCGCGGTTCTGGAAGCGCGGTTCCAAGAATCTGTGTGCACCCTTAGCCTCTGCCGCCTTCACCTTCGCCTTCGCCGCCTGTGCCTTCGCCTCTACTGCCTTTGCCTCCTCCTCTGCTGCCTTTGCCTCTGCCTCCACCTGCGCTCTCTTCCCCTCCGCCTCCACTACCTTTGCCTCTACCTTCCCGGCCTCCCCCCTACCCCCGCCGCCTTCTCCTCCGCCTCTGCTGCCTTCGCCTCCGCCTCCGCCGCCTTTGCCTCCACCTCCGCCGCCTTTGCCTCCACATCCGCCGCTTTCGCCTCCGCCTCCGCCGCCTTCGCCTCCGCTTTCGCCGCCTTCGCATCTGCCTGCGCAGCCGTCACCTCCGCCTCCGCCGCCTTCACCTCTGCCTCCCCCGCCTCCGCCGCCTTGACCTCCGCCTCCGCCACCTTCGCTTCCGCCTCCGCCTCAGCCGCCTTCGCCTCCGCCTCCACCGCCTTCGCCTCCGCCTACGCCACCTTTGCCTTCGCCTCCTCCACCTTCACCTCTGCCGCCACCGCCTCCACCGCCTTTGCCTCTGTCTCCACCGCCTTCCTCTCTACCTCCACCGCCTTTGCCCTTGCCACCTTCACCTGCGCCTTTGCTGCCTTCGCCTCTACCTCCGCTGCCTCTGCCTCCGCCTCCAGTGCCTTCACCTCCGCCTCGGCCACCTTCACCTCCGCCTGCGCCACCTTCGCCTCCGCCTCTGCCACCTTTGCCTCCGCCTCTGCTACCTTAGCCTCCGCCTCCGCAGCCTTTGCCTCTGCCTTTGCCCCCTTAGCCTCCGCTTCCACCGCCTTTGCTCTGCCTCCGCCAAATTCACCTCCGCCTCCGCCGCCTTTACCTCCGCCTCCATTGCCTTCGCCTCTGCCTCTGCTGCCTTCGCCTCTGCCTCCTCCCCCTTTGCCTCCGTCTCTGCAGCCTTCGCGTCCGCCTCCGCCACTTTTGCCTTCGCCTCCGCCACCTTAGTGGCTACCTCCACCGCCTTCGACTCCGTCTCCGCCTCTGCCGCCTTCGCCTCCGCCTCCGCCGCCTTCGCCTCCATCTCCGCGGCCTTTTGCCACCACCTCCGCCGCCTTCGCCTCCAACTCCGCCGCCTTCGCCTCTGCCTCCACCGCCTTCGCCTCTGCCTCCGCTGCCTTTGCAACCACCTCCGCCGCCTTTTTCTCCGTCTCCGCCGCCTTCGCCTCCGCCGCCTTCGCCTCCGCCTCCGCCGCCTTCCCCTCCGCCTCCGCCAACTTCGCCTCCACCTCCGCCGCCTTTGCCACCACCTCCGCCGCCTTTGCCTCCACCTCCGTCTCCTTTGCTTCTGCCTCCATCGTCTTCACCTCCGCCTCCGCCACCTTTGCCTCTGCCTCTGCCAACCTGGCCGCCGCCTCCACCGCCTTCGCCTCCGCCTCCACCGCCTTCGCCTTCGCCTCCACCGCCTTCGCCTCCGCCTCCTCTGTCTTTGCCTCTGCCTCCATTGCCTTTCCCTCCGCTTCCGCCGCCTTCGCCTATGCCTACGCCGCCTTCACCTAAGCCTCCACTGTCTTTGCCATTGCCGAGGCACAGTCAAAGGCAGTGGAGGCGGAGGTGTAGGCGGTGGAGGCAGAGGCAAAGGCTTCTGAGGCAGAGGTAAAGGCACTGGGGGCGGAGACGGAGGCGGCGGAGGTGGAGGTGAAGGTGGTGGAGGTAGAGGCGAAGGCCGCGGAGGCGCAGGTGAAGGCAACGGAGGTGGAGGCAAAGGCGGCAGAGGAGGAGGCAAAGGCGGCGGAGGCGGAGGTAAAGGCAGCGGAGGCAGAGGCAAAGGCGGTGGCGACGGAGGCGAACGCAGCGTAGGCGGAGGCGCGGGCGGCATAAACTTGCGAAGACGGTGGAGGCGGAAGCTAAGGCAGCAGAGGCGGAGGTGAAGGCAGCGGAGGCGGAGGCAAAGGCGGCAGAGGCAGAGGCGAAGGCGGCGGAGATGGAGGCAAAGGCAGCGGAGGTGTAGGTGGAGGTAAAGGCGGTGGAGATCAAGGCGAAGGCGGTTGAGGCAGAGGCGAAGGCGGCAAAACGGAGACGAAGGAGGCGGAGGCAGAGGCAAAGGTGACGGAGGCAGAGGCAAAGGCGGTAGAGGCGGAGGTGAAGGTGCCGGAGGCGGAGGCAAAGGCGGTGGAGGCGGAGGCAAAGGCGGCGGAGGCGGAGGCCAAGGCGGTGGAGGTGGAGTTGGAGGCGGCGGAGGCGGAGGCGAAGGCCGCGGAGGCGGAGGCGAAGGCGGGAGAGGCATAGGTGAAGGCGACGGAGGCGAAGGCGAAGGCGGCAGAGACGGAGACGAAGGCAGCGGAGGCGGAGTTGAAGGCGGCAAAGGCAGAGACCAAGGCTGCGGAGACAAGGGCGAAGGCACTGGAGGCGGAATCACAGGCGGCAGAAACCTGCGAAGGCAACGGAGGCGGAAGCGAAGGTGGCGGAGGCGGAGGTGAAGGTAGCAGAGGCGGAGCCAAAGGCGGCAGAGGCGGAGGCAAAGGCAGCGGAGGTGGAGACGAAGGCGGTGGAGGCCGAGGCGAAGGTGGCAGAGGCGAAGGCAAAGGCGGTGGAGTTGGAGGCAAAGGCGGCAAAGGCGGAGGCAAAGGCAGTGAAGGCAAAGGCAAGGGCGTCGGAGGCATAGGCAAAGGCAGCAAAGGCGGAGGCGAAGGCGGCGGAGGCGGAGGCGTAGGTGGAATTGAAGGCGGCGGAGGCGGAGGCGAAGGCAGTGTAGGTAGAGGCAAAGGTGGCGGTGGCGGAGGCGAAGGCGAAGGAGGCGGAAGAAAAGGCGGTGGAGGCGGCGTCAATGGCGGCAGAGGCGGAGGCGAAGGCAGCGGACGGGAGGCAAAGGCGCCGCAGGTCAAGGCAAAGGTGGCGGAGGAGGAGACAAAGGCGGCGGAGGCGGAGGCAAAGGTGGTAGAGGCGGAGGCAAAGGCGACTAAGGCGGAAGCAAAGGCGGAGCACGCGGAGGCAAAGGCGCGGAGGAAGAGGCTAAGGTGTCGGAGGCGGAGGTGAAGGCAACTAAGGCACAGACGAAGGTGGCAGAGGTGGAGGCGAAGGCGGCGGAGGCGAAGGCAAAGGCGGTAGAGGCGGAGGCGAAGGCGTCGGAGATGGAGGCGAAAGTGGCAGAGGCTGAGTCAAAGGTGGTAGAGGCAGAAGTGAAGGCAACGGAGGAGGAAAAGGCAGCAGAGGCATAGAAGAAGGCGGCGGAAGGGAGGTGAAGGCGGTGGAGGTGGAGGCAAAGGTGGCAGAGGCCGAGGCAAATGCAGCATAGGCAAAGGCGAAGGCGGCGGAGCTGTAGGCAAATGCGGCGGAGGCGGAGGCAAAGGCGGCGGAGGCAGAGGCAAAGGCAGTGGAAGCGGAGGTGCAAGCGGTGAAGGCGGAGGCGAAAGCGGCAGAGGCAGAGGCGAAGGAGGCGGAGGCAAAGGAAAAGGTGGCGTAGGCGGAGGCAAAGGCATCAGAGGTGGAGGCAAAGGCGGTGGAGGCAAAGGCAAAGGTGGCGTAGGTAGAGGCGAAGGCGGTGGAGGTGGAGGCAAAGGTGGCAGAGGCGGAGGCAAAGGCGGCGGAGGCAGAGGCGAAGGCAGCGGAGGCGGAGGCGAAGGCGGCGAAGGCGGAGGCGAAGGCGGCAGAGGCGGAGGCGAAGGTGGCGGAGGCAAAGGCAAAGGCGGCGGAGGCGGAGGCGAAGGCGGCAGAGGCGAAGGCAAAGGCGGCAGAGGCGGACGCAAAGGCAGCGAAGGCGGAGGCGAAGGCGGCAGAGGCGGAGGCGAAGGTGGCGGAGGCAAAGGCAAAGGCGGCGGAGGTGGAGGCAAAGGCGGCAAAGGCGAAGGAGAAAACGGCGGAGATGGAGGCAAAGACAGCAAAGGCGGCAAAGGTGGAGGCAAAGGCGGTGGAGGTAAAGGCAAAGACAGAGGAGGTTGAGGCAAAGGCGGTGGAGGTAGAGGCGAAGATGACGGAGGCGGAGGTGAAGGTGGCGGAGGCGGAGGCAAAGGCGGCAGAGGCAAAGGCAAAGGCGGCGGAAGCGGAGGTGAAGGCGGCGGAGGCAGAGGTGTAGGCGGTGGATGCGGAGGCGAAGGCGGCGGAGGCAAAGGCAAAGGCTCCGGAGGCGGAGGCGAAGGTGGCACAGGCGGAGGCGAAGGCGGCGCAGGCGGAGGCGAGGGTTGAGGCGAAGGCGGCGGGGGTGCAGGCGAAGGCGGTAGGGGCAAAGGCAAAGGTGACAGAGGTAGAGGCGAAGGGAGAGGGCGTGGAGGCGAAGGTGGCGGAGGCAGAGGCGAAGGCTCTGGAGGCGGAGGTAAAGGCGGCGGATGCGGAGGCGAAGGCGGCGGAGGCGGGGATGAAGGTGGCAGAGGCAGAAGCAAAGGCAACGGAGCGGAGAAGGCGGCGGTGGCAGAGGTGAAGGCAGGGGAGGCGGAGGCAAAGGCAGTGGAGGCGGAGGCAAAGGCGGCGAAGGAGGAGGCAATGGCGGTGGAGGTGGAAGTGAAGGCGGTGGAGGCGGAGGCAAAGGCAGTGGAGGCGGAGGCAAAGGCGGCGAAGGAGGAGGCAATGGCGGTGGAGGTGGAAGTGAAGGCGGTGGAGGCGGAGGCAAAGGCGGTGGAGGCGGAGGCGAAGGCAAAGGCAGAGGAGGTGGAGGCGAAGGTAGCAAAGTTGGAGGGGAAGACGGTGGAGGCATAGGCGAAGGTGGCAGAGGCGGAGGAAAAGGCGGCAAAGGCAGAGGCGAATGCAGCAGAGGTGGAGGCAAAGGTGGCAGAGGCGGAGGCGGTGGAGGCAGAGGCGGAGGCGAAGGATGTGGAGGTGGAGGCAAAGGTAGTCGAGGCGGAGGCTAAGGCAGTAGAGGCGGAGGCATAGGTGGTAGAGGCATAGGCGAAGGCGGCGGAGGCAGAGGCGAAGGCGGTGGAGGCGGAGGTGAAGGCGGCGGAGCCGCAGGCGAAGGCAGCAGAGGCAAAGGGAAAGGCGGCGGAGGCGGAGGCGAAGGCGGTGGAGGTGGAGGCAAAGGCGGTGGAGGTAGAGGCGAAGGCGGCATAGGCGGAGGCGGAGGCGACAGAGGCGTAGGTGAAGGCGACAGAGACGCAGGCGAAGGCGGCAGAGGCGGAGGTGAAGGCGGCGGAGGCGGAGGCGAAGGCAGCAGAGGCGGAGGCAAAGGCGGCGGAGATGTAGGTGAAGGCGGCCGCGGTAGAGGCAAAGGCAGCAGAAACCTGCGAAGGCGGCGGAGGCGGAACCAAAGGCGGCGGAGGCGAAGGTGAAGGCGGCGGAGGCGGAGGCGAAGACGGCGGAGGCGGAGGCAAAGGCGGCGGAGGCGGAGGCGAAGGTGGCGGAGGCGGAGGCAAAGGCGGCGGAGGCGGAGGCGAAGGTGGCGGAGGCGGAGGCAAAGGCGGCGGAGGCGGAGGCGAAGGTGGCGGAGGCGGAGGCAAAGGCGGCGGAGGCGGAGGCGAAGGTGGCGGAGGCGGAGGCAAAGGCGGCGGAGGCAGAGGGAAAGGCAGCGGAGTCGGAGGTGAAGGCGGCGGAGGCGGAGGCGAAGACGGCGGAGGCGGAGTCAAAGGCGGCGGAGGTGGAGGCGGAAGCGAAGGAAGTGGAGATGGAGGGAAAGGTGGCAGAGCCAGAGACGAAGGCAGCAGAGGCAGAGGCAAAGGCGGCGGAGGCGGAGGCAAAGGCGGCGGAGGCGGAAGCAAAGACGGCGCAAGCGGAGGTGAAGGCGCGGAGGTGGAGGCGAAGGCAGCAGAGACGAAGGCGAAGGCAACAGAGGCGTAGGTGAAGGTGGCGCAGGCGGAGACAAAGGCGGCGGAGGTCTAGGCGAAAGCAGTAGAAGCGGAGGCAAAGGCGGCGCTGGCGGCGGCAAAGGTAGTGGAGGTGGAGGCGAAGGTGGTGGAGGCGTAGGCGCACGAGATGGAGGCAGTGGCAACGGCGGCTAAGGTGGAGGCAAAGGCGGTGGAGGCCGAGGCAAAGGCGGTAGAGGCGGAAATGAAGGCAGCGGAGGAGCAAAAGGCAGAAGAGGTGGAGAAGAAGGCTGTGGAAGGGAGGCGAAGGCGACGGAGGTGGAGGAAAAGGTGGCGGAGGCGTAGGCAAAGGCGGCGGAGGCGAAGGCAAAGGCGGCGGAGCTGGAGGTTACGGTGGTGGAGCAGGAGGCAAAGGTGGCAGAGGCGGAGGCAAAGGTGGTGGAGGCCAAGGCAAAGGCAGCGGAGGCAGAGGCAAAGGCGGCGGAGGCGGTGGAGGCGGAGGCGAAGGCGGCAAAGGTGGAGGCGAAGGCCGCGGAGGCAGAGGCGAAGGCGGCGGAGGTGTAGGCGAAGGCGACGGAGGCGGAGGCGAAGGCGAAAGAGGCGGAGGCAAAGGCAATGGAGGCGGAGGCGAAGGTGGCGGAGGCGGAGGCCAAGGCGGCAGAGATGGAGGCGAAGGCATTGGATGTGGAGGTAAAGGCGGTAGAGGCGGAAGCGAAGGCCGTAGAGGTGGAGGCGAATGCGGCGGAGGTAGAGGCAAAGCGGCAAGGTGGAGGTGAAGGGGGCGGAGGCGAAAGCGAAGGCGCGGAGGCGGAGGCAAAGGCGGCGCATGCAGAGGCAAAGGAAGCAGAGGTGGAGGCAAAGGTGGCGGAGGCAGAGGCGTAGATGCTAGAGGCCGAGGCGAAGGCGGCGGAGACGGAGGCTCAGGCCGCTGAGGTCGAGGCGTAGGTGGCGGAGAAGGAAGTGAAGGCGGCGGAGGCAGAGGAAAAGGCAGCAGAGGCAGAGAAGAAGGCGGCGGAGGGGAGGCAAAGGCGGCAAAGGTGGAGGCGAAGGTGGCGAAGGCGGAGTTAAAGGCGGCGGAGGCGGAGGCGAAGGCGGCGGAGCTGAAGGCAAAGGCCGCAGAGGCAGAGGCAAAGGCAGCGGAGGCGGAGGCAAAGGCGCACAAAGCAAAGGTGGAGGCGGCAGAGGCGGAGGTGAAGGCGGCGGAGGCCAAGGCAAAGGCGGCGGAGGCAGAGGCAAAGGCGGCAAAGGCAGAGGAGAAGGCGGCGGAGGCGGAGGTGAAGGCGGCGGAGGCGGAGGCAAAGGCGGCGGAGGCAGAGGCAAAGGCGGCAAAGGCAGAGGAGAAGGTGGTGTATGCAGAGGTGAAGGCGGTGGAGGCGGAGGCAAAGGCGGCGGAGGCGGAGGCAAAGGCAGCAGAGGCTTAGGGGAAGGCAACAGAGGCGGAGGCTAAGGCGGCAGAGGTAGAGGCAAAGCCGGCGGAAGCCGAGGTGAAGGCGGCGGAGATGGAGGCGAAGGTAGCCAAGACGGAGGCAAAGGCAGCGGAGGCGGAGGTGAAGGCGCCAGAGGTGGAGGCGAAGGCGGCAGAGGTGGAGGTGCACGCGGCAGAGGCAGAGGTAAAGCGGCAAGGTGGAGGCGAAGGCGGGAGAGGCGAAAGCAAAGGCAGCAGAGGCAGAGGTGAATGTGGCAAAGGCGAGGCAAAGGTGGTGGAGGCAGAGGCAAAGGCAGCGGAGGCAGAGGACAAGGCGGCGGTGGTAGAGGCAAAGGCGACGAAGGGGAAGGCGAAGGCGGCAGAGGTGGAGGCAAAGGTGGTAGAGGCAGAGGCAAAGGCGACGGAGGCGGAGGAAAAGGCGGCGGAGGCGAAGGCAAAAATAGCAGAGGTGGAGGTGAAGGTGACGTAGGCGGAGGCGAAGGCAGCAGAGGCGGAGGCGAAGGCAGTAGAGGCAGAGGCGAAGGCGGCACATGCAGAGGCAAAGGCGGCGGAGGCCAAGGCGAAGGAAACGAAGGCAGAGGCGAAGGCGGCGGAGGTGGAAGCGAAGGCGGTGGAGGCGGAGGCGAAGGTGACGGAGGCAGAGGCAAAGGTGGCGGAGGCAGAGGCAAAGGCGGCGGAGACGGAGGCAAAGGAGGCAGAGGCGAAGGTGAAGGCGGTAGAGGCAGAGGCGAAGGCGGCGGAGGCGGAGGCAAAGGCGGCTGAGGCAGAGGCAAAGCGGCAAGGCGGAGGCGAAGGCGGCGGAGGCGGTAGCCAAGGCAGCGCAGGCGAAGGTGAAGGCGGCAGAGGCGGAGGCGAAGGCGGCGGAGACGGAGGTGAAGGCGGCGGAGGCGGAAGTGAAGGCGGTGGAGGCAGAGGCGAAGGCGGCAAAGGAAGAGGCAAAGGCGGCAGAGGCGGAGGCAAAGGCGGTGGAGGCAGAGGCAAAGCGGCAAGGCGTGTCGGAAAAAAAAGAAGAGAAACCAGCGAGGAGACTGGAGCACATCCAAACACAAATAAGAGAGGGGCTTCACGAATCTCAACAGACACGCACAAACTAGAATCGTGCACCGACATCGACTCAACCCTAAGTTCCGGAACAATGCGACAAAAGACAGTGCGGTGAGAGCCTCGCAACACGTCACCTAATCGACACGAAGAAGCGCCTCCACCTTGCAGGGGTCCTAGCGAAACACAGAACACTACTTTAGGTGGGATGGACCAGTGTACCTTTTTACTTCCGTTACTTTTATCATTAATTCAGTCACTCTATTATCTTTGCTGCCGCCTTCATCTCTTCCTGTCCTCAGCAAAGTCTGCCCACCTCGCACTGCTTAGATCAGTACCTCGTGACTGAACGACTCAACTCAACACATGTCCTCCGCCAGCAAGAGATACCTCCTTGAGTCGCTCATTCCCGACTCATAGAATTCTGACATGGTATCAGAACACTAGGTTCCCAAACCTGGTAACCTGCCATCATGTATCCATTGATCATCTTCGCAGCTGCAACCGTACTGGTTCGCCTTCTTTCGCTGCGTGCTACGTCAGACGACAACGATGGAGAATCTGACGTGACTTCTAAGCCTTCATTCTTCGATGTTGCCCAAGTCTCCATCCAAGATGGACACCCCCTCCGCTGACGCTCCTAGCAACTTTAGACTCCCTCTAAATTGAGGAAGTCCTTGCCTCCGGATGTGCTATTCATCCTCTCTAAGACGCTGACATCACCACACCACTGGCAACACTAGTGACCATCACCGACACAACTAAAGGAATGACATCCCTATGTCGCTACTCTACTACTCTCACATCTCCAGCTGCACCAAGCGGTTAGATTCGGGGATATCACACCCCAGACCTTCGGCACAATCTCCTCTCAGTTCATCAACTCCAGAAGGAAGGAGTAAACATCTTCTTTCCCGCCTACGGGTCGGAGGCTTGACTAACAAAAACTGACAACAAACCACTGGCAACCTTCACAGTGGGCAACAATCTCTATCGGTTGCAGATCCCTTGAACAACTGCCATCTTTGCCGTTGAAACCAATGTCCAACCGTCCACTTGTGACTGCCGAAGTCTCTCTCATCCTCTACTCCTGCATCATCATCGCCTGGGTCATCCCAACTTCAATGCTCTTCTTCGTCTCCAAGCCAAAAACATGGTGAAATGCCTACCGTCCCCCTCACCACTCACTCGTCTTGTACGACCACCCTGCAGTTCTTGCAGTCTTGGAAAACTAAAAGCATCTCCTCATCCTCCTCGAACCGCACGAGCGGCAAAACCTCTGGATATCCTTCACATGGATCTGGTGGGACCAATTTGGCCCCTTTCTCTTCAGGGGTATGAGTACTTCGTCACCATCGTGGATGATCACTCTCGCTTTCGCGCAACAATCCCTCTCAAGTCCAAAGCTGATGCCAAGCCTGCCTTCATTAAGTGGTCCAAGTATCAAATGAACCGTCTCAATCGATCAATTGGAAAAATCTGGACAAACAGAGGTGGCGAATTCCTGTCTCATGAACTCCATGAATTTATGGCAGAGCGTGGAATTGGACACGAAATGAGTCTTCCAGAAACGCCAGACCACAACGGAGTGGCCGAAAGACAGAATGGGGTCCTGGTCGCCCTCACCCACACCTTACTTGTGCATGTTGGGGCACCTGAAACCTTCTGGACCTGTGCACTACGCTATGCCACCAGAGTGCAGAACTATTATCCAGCCAAGCATCTTCGTGATATCAATCCAGCAGAACTCTGGTTGGGATACAAGCCAGACGTCTCCAAACTTCAAGTTTGGGGTTCTATAGCCTATGTACTGATCAACAAGGCTGACAGAGCTCATGCTCATCAATCCAAGGTCGACCCACGAGCCTCACGTCGTATATTCATTGGATTTGCCCTCAACTCCTCTGGCTATCTGTTCTACAAAACAGAACTCAAAAGGGAAACCCGCAGCACAGATGTCCAGTTTGATGAGATCACCCCCTTCTTCCGACAATCAGCTCCCATTTCCACCAGTCCTCTTACCTGGACACTCTTTCCTGAACAACCTCCAGTACCTGCAACTCCAACCGTCCATCCTCCAACACCCACTCCCTCTTCACCTGCAACTTCTCCAACAACATCCAGCCCGCGAACACTCTCTCCCGCACATAGTCCAGTCCAACCACAACAAATCTCACTTCCTCCCCAGACTCCTGATCCTGACTTCAAAACCATGTCTGAACATCTCCCAACACTCCGACATCCACTTCCTCTAACAGCAGTACCAACAACAAGAGCAGCAGAACTTGTACTACGGCGATCCACTAAAAATCGCACAGCAGCTTCCCTTGTCACAACTTTCGACACAGATGGTGACCTGAACATCCAGGAAGACCGCCATGTTGAGCTCCGCCGTACTTTCTTCCTGCCCTCTTGGATTGCAGCAGGAGACAACCTCACCTCTCTTCGACGATCAATTCCTCCCATGAACCCTCGATGCCGGCGCTATCCACGCATCCTTCTTCTCAGCACCACCATCGCCACAACTGCTATCTCTACCCCTAACACGTATACTGAGGCCATAAACGGGCCCCAAATGGCGCATCGCCGTTGCTCAAGAGCTGGCCTCCTTCAAAGCCACTTCTACCTACACTGACGTCCCTCGACCACCAAACACCAATGTGGTTGCTGGAAAATGGGTCTTCTGTATCAAAACTCATCTGGGGAAGCCCACAGAATTCAAGGCTCGCTATGTGGCAAAGGGATTCTCACAGCGATACGACGTGGACTTCTTTGACACCTTCTCACCCACTGCCAAGATGACCACTCTGAGAGCCCTGCTGCACATTGCAGCTGCTAAAGACATGGAACTACATGCCATGGATGTGTCCACGACCTTCCTTCAAGGAGATCTGCAAGAAACCATCTACTTGGCTTGACCTGAAGGCTACACTCCAGACCAGCCTGATACCGTCTGGAAGTTACATCGCCCGGTCTATGGTCTCAAACAATCTCCTCGTGAATGGCACGCCAAACTCTGAGCAACTCTCCTCAACCTGGGATTCACAGTTTCCACTACCGATCCCAGTCTATTCCTCCGCTCTCGGCCAAATGAGGAAACCTATATTTTAGACTACGTCAATGATCTGGCACTCGCCTAAAATAATCTTAGTGCCCTCCAAGAGTTGAAGCAAGATCTCTTGCAACGATTCACCATGAAGGACCTGGGAGAACTAACCCATTACCTGGGGATTGACCTCGAAAGGGATCGGGAGAGGCGACTCATCACCCTCTCCCAAGCATCTTACGTTGCCTCACTGCTCACACACTTTGGGCTTGAGAAGAGCAATGGGGTACAACCCCCATGACAGTGGACCACAAGTTTACCTCACCGGCATAAACAGTCTCATCGCCTTCCCCAGAAACCTATCCTGAGCTGGTGGAATCGCTGATGTATGCAATGGTCTGCACTCGCCCCGACCTTGCTTTCCCTCTCAGCGTACTGTCACGGTATGTTGGAGAAGGGAATCATAGTAATCAACACTGGAAAGCAGCAAAACGAGTCCTGAGGTATCTGGGAGAAACGGGGTCATTCTACCTTGAGCTGGGATTAACTCAGCCAATAACACTGGAAGGGTACAGTGACACTTCCTAGGCCGACGACCAAACCGACCGAAAGTCCTCACAAGGCTATGGCTTTCACCTTGGCTCAGGACTGATCAGTTGGCGGTCCACCAGATCATCCTCTGTCTCACTCTCCTCCTGTGAAGCAGAACTTTATGCAGGTACCATGGCCGCCCAAGAAGCCATCTGGCTCAAGTACCTCCTGCAAGACCTGGGCTATCCACAACCACGACCAGTACTGTGGTGTGATAACAGAAGCACCATCGCTCTCACGGAGAACCCAGTATTTCATGGGCGTACCAAGCACATTGAGCTACGCTACTTCTTTATTAGAGAAAAAGTGCAAGCAAAGGAACTCCTGGTTCAGCATGTGATCTCAAAGGCCAACAGGGCTGACATCTTCACCAAAGCCCTAGACCAAGCACAACATGCAACCCTGGTATATCTTTTGAGTCTCAGGACCAGAGACACCTGAAGCTTCCTCGCTGGTTCTGCTTCACGGGGGGTGTCGGAAAATAAAGAAGAGAAACCAGCGAGGAGACCTGAGCACACCCGAACACAAACAAGAGAGGGGATGTACGAATCTCAACGGACACGCACGAACTAGAACCGTGCACCGACATCGCCTCAACCCTATGTTCTGGAACAATGTGACAAAAGGCGGTGCGGCGAGAGCCTTGCAACACGTTACCTAGTCGGCACGAAGAAGTGCCTCCACCTTGCAGGGGTCATTGCGAAACACAGAACACTACTTTAGGTGGGATGGACCAGTGTACCTTTTTGTTTCCGTTACTTCTATCATTAATTCAGTCACTCTATCATCTTCGCTGCCGCCTTCATCTCTTTGTGTCCTCAGCAAAGTCTGCCCACCTCGCACCGCTCAGATCAGTACCTCGTGACTGAACGACTCAACTCAACACATGTCCTTCTCCAGCAAGAGATACCTCCTCGAGTCGCTCGTTCCCGACTCACAGAATTCTTACAAGGCGGAGGCGAAGGCGGCGAGGGCAGAAGCCAAGGTGGCGGAGGCGGAGGTGAAGGCGGCGGAGGCAGAGGCAAAGGCGCCAGAGGCGGAGGCGAAGGCGGTGGAGGCGGAGGCGAAGGCGCCAGAGAATAAGGCGAAGGCGGCGGANNNNCTCGTGACTGAACGACTCAACTCAACACATGTCCTTCTCCAGCAAGAGATACCTCCTCGAGTCGCTCGTTCCCGACTCACAGAATTCTTACAAGGCGGAGGCGAAGGCGGCGAGGGCAGAAGCCAAGGTGGCGGAGGCGGAGGTGAAGGCGGCGGAGGCAGAGGCAAAGGCGCCAGAGGCGGAGGCGAAGGCGGTGGAGGCGGAGGCGAAGGCGCCAGAGAATAAGGCGAAGGCGGCGGAGGCAGAGGCAAAGGTGGCAGAGGCGGAGGCAAAGGTAACGGAGGCGGAGATGAAGGCGGCGGAGGTGAAGGCAAAGGTGGCGGAGGCAGAGGCGGAGGTGAAGGAGAAGGCAAGGTATGGTTAATCGGGGCCTTTTTCTACACAGGTTTTCTAGTGCACCTGGCTAGCGTGTGATTTTGTCCTCTATGGAAAACTGGACCTCCTCCCCTATTGGGGGATTCCAGTGCGTGGGGCTAGTGTATGAGGGCAGGCGCTCGTTCTCCACACAAAAGTACAGTGATCACGCACTTAGTGCGTGATTTTATCCTTTATGGAAAACTGGACCCCCACCCTTATTATAGGGTCAAGTGCGTGGGGCTAGTGTATGAGGGCAGTGCGCTCGTTTCCCACACAAAAGTACACTGATCACGCACTCAGTGCGTGATTTTATCCTATATGGAAAACTAGACACCCCACCCCCATGGGAGGGTCCCGTGCGTGGGGTTAGTGTATGAGTGCAGTGTGCTCGTTCCCCACACAAAAGTACACTGATCACGCACTCAGTGCGTGACTTTATCTGATATGGAAAATTGGATCCCCACCCCTATGGAAGGGTCCAGTACGTGGGGCTAGTGTATGAGGGCAGTGCACTCGTTCCCCACACAAAAAGACACTGATCACACACTCATTGCGTGATTTTGTCCTATATGGAAAACTAGACCTCCTCCCCTATGGGGGGGTCTAGTGCTGCGGGCTACTATATGAGGCCAGTGCGTTCGTTCCCCACACAAAAGAACACTGCTCACGCACTCAGTGCATGATTTTGTCCTCTATGGAAAACTAGACCTCTTTCCTTATGGGGGGGTCCAGAACGTGGGGCTAGTGCACGAGTGGAGTGCGCTCGTTCCCCACACAAAAATACACTGATCACGCACTAAGGGTGAAACCAAGCCTAGTATTTCGATTTTGGAGAAGGACTTTGACTCCCGAGCCGGGTCATAGCCCTGGACCCAGAACCGCGATTCCGAGTCCACAATGTGGACCCGGATCCACGAGTCCGTCCAAACGGAACCCCAAGTCCATGGAATTACGAGTCCATGGTAAGAAGAATCCCGAGTCTTGGGAAAAACAGGAACCATCACACACTCAACAACCATGTTATGGCTACACGTACTATTCACATGAGTGAAAGGGGCTACTTTGATACATGCAAGACATAGATTGTATGGGTTATACGGTGAGTATTATAGGTATGGGAGGCATTATGTGTTCGATGCCATCCAAACCCCCCCTCCTCCAAGTCCGGTCCGAGTCCATGTCAGAAACCGGCCCCAGGGTGGAGGCAGTTCCAACGTGTCCTGATTGGTCTACTGTGGTTCACGGCTATGTTTTGTGTGGATTCTGAGTCTAAGCGTGAGCTTTCCGGTCGCCTCACGCTATGTTTTTGGCAGTTGAAGACAAATGCGAGACAGTCACTTTTGCGAAGGGAAGAACGCGATTTGGCATTAGTTTTTGAACATAGACATGATCTGAACATTTGTAGGGCTAGTCATGAGCTCTCCAACGCACCAAACCGTGCGCGATTTGGATCATCGTAGCTCCCGCTACGTCATCCAAAGTGCAGCACGCCAAATCAGCCGCTCAGTCGGCGGCGCGCACCACGTCGTCCGCCGAGGCGCCCTCACACATCAAGGACCCATCAAAACGCCATTCCGGAGGCGCAGATGTCCCTACGCGTAGTGGCGGCGCCCCTCGCGCCTTTGGGGTCTGTTTTGATGAGTTAATCATCGAGTTTGGTGATGGGGATTGATGTGGGTCGAAACCTGTTCGCGGACCTCCAGTCGGAATTTTGACTAAGTCCCCGAGTAACAAACTGTACTACTGAGTTTCGGACTCCGAGCCAGGATTTNCACCGTAGCTCCCGCTACGTCATCCGAAGCGCAGCACCCCAAATCAGCCGCTCAGTCGGCGGCGTGCACCACGTCGCCCGCCGAGGCGCCCTCACACATCAAGGACCCATCAAAACGCCATTCCGGAGGCGCAGATGTCCCTACGCGTAGTGGCGGCGCCCCTCGCGCCTTTGGGGTCTGTTTTGATGAGTTAATCATCGAGTTTGGTGATGGGGATTGATGTGGGTCGAAACCTGTTCGCGGACCTCCAGTCGGAATTTTGACTAAGTCCCCGAGTAACAAACTGTAATACTGAGTTTCGGAGCCAGGATTTTGGCGTCTCTGCTCGGAATTTTGACTAAGTCCCTCAGTAACAAACTGCACTCCTGAAATCCGGCGGATCATCCACCGGACGCCTCGGCAGACCTTCCGGAGCAAAATCCCCAGATGGCATTTTGTTACTCGTTCTGGTCGATTACTCACCGGAAGTCGAACCGCGCCCGGCTCCCAGAACCGCCGCACACACCCCAACTTTGGAAGCCCATATCCCCCTCGATACTAGTCCGATTCCGGTGAAATAACTTCCACCGGATTTACCAACTCGTCAGCTTTTAGGGGCAATCCTGCATTTTAGGATCCGAGCAATCCTCAAGTCGCCAGATCCATCGACGAGGAATTTCCTCTCTCTGGCGGCTTGTCGGCGCCTCCCGGCGCCGCACTTGCACATGCAGAGGGGCAAATCTTCAACATTCTCCCCCTTGTACCTGCCATGCCCGCTGCTCCTGCCTTCTCTCGCTCATCTTCTGCTGCGCCCTCCAGCCCATCATAGCTGGTCATCCCAAGTCCGGCCACGCTCAATGCGTGCCGGTCCACAGGTTGCGCTTTGGTCAAGGAATCCGCAAGCATGTTGTGCGTGCTACAGTGTTGCAGCACCACTTGCCCCTTTTCAACCATGTCCCGTGCGTAATGATAACGTACGTCAATGTGCTTCGTCCTCCTGTGATGCGTCGGGTTGTTGGTCAGCGAGATTGAGCCGGTGTTGTCCTCTTGCATCACCGTAGGCTCCTGCTGCGGCACGCTCAGCTCCCCCAGCAACCTGCGGAGCCACACCGCCTCCTTGACCGCCTCAGCCAGCGCGATGTACTCTGCTTCCACTGTGGAGGTGGCAACGCAGTCTTGCTTTCTGCTGTACCACGAGACCGCTGCACCTGTGAGGAAGAACACGTAGCCGGATGTGGACTTCCGCTTGTCCACATCACCAACGTAGTCTGCATCCGTGTAGCAGACCAGACGCAAAGGGTCCGCCCGTCCCTTGCCGTCGAACCTCAAGCACGCATGCCACGTCGCTTGCAGGTAGCGGAGGATGCGCTTGACCGCCTGCCAGTGTTGTGGCCCTGGATCGGCCACGTACCTGCTCACTTCGCCCACCCCGTAGGCCAGGTCTGGTCGAGTCGCCACCATGGCGTACATGAGGCTGCCCACCGCCGATTGGTAGGGCACCCCTACCATATCCTCCCGCTCTTCTTTTGTCTGCAGCGCCATTGCCGCACTCAGTTCACAGGTCGTGGAGACTGGACTGCCAACTGGTTTGCAGTCCTCCATGCCGTACCGCTTCAGCACCTCGGCCACATACTTGGCCTGTCCCAGCTCAAGCGTGCGCGCTCTCCGGTTCCGCGTAATGCTCACCCCGAGGTAGTACTCCAGCTCCCCCATGTCCAACATCTGGAATCTGCTGCTCAGCTGCTCTTTCAGCTGCTGTAGGCTCGGCAGATCCGTCAAGCACAAAATCAGGTCGTCCACGTAGAGTGCGACGATCTGATGGAGCTGTTTGTCGCGCCGCACATACACGCTGTGATCCGCCTCACAGCGCTTGAAGCCGAGTTGTGCCATGAAGCTGTCCATCTGTTGGTACGAGCATCTGGGCGATTGTTTTAGCCCATACAAGGACTTCCGCAGCCTGCACACCTTGCCCTCCGGCGCCTCCATCCCCTCCGGCACCTCCATGTAGATCTCCTTGTCTATGATGCCGTTGAGGAAGGCCGTATTTACGTCCATTTGGTGGAGCTCCATGTCCTTCGCGGCCGCCACCGCAAGGATCGCCCGGATGCTTGTGAACTTGGCGACGGGAGCAAACGTCTCATCGTAGTGCTCCCCCTTACGCTGTGCGTACCCTTTCGCCACCAGCCGCGCCTTGTACTTGTCAACCACACCTTCCTTTGTGAACTTGGTCTTGAAGACCCACTTTGAGCCGATGACCTTGGCATCTTTCGGCATGTCAACCAGCTCCCACGTATCATTTTCCGTGATGGACGCCAGCTCAGATTTGATGCCTGCGTCCCATTGATCCCTCTCAGGCCGCGCAAGCGCCTCTTGTACGGTAGTCAGCTCCGTTGATGAAGCCAGCATGTACCGCGTCATGCCGATCCATCGACCGGTGCTTGCGTCGAAGCGCTTCCTCGCTTTTCGCTGCCTCCCGTTGCGGCGCGGTAGTTTTGGTGGCGCATCGTCGCTCTGCTGCGATCCCTCCGACTCAGCATGCTCCGGTGAATCATCGACCAGACGGCTCCCTGAGGATCTCTCCCGCTCTGGCGAAACATCGCCCCGACAGACGGCGCGTCCAGTGGATTTTCCACCAACGCCCATTGCACACTCTGCCGGGAGTGCGCGCCTTGGCACCCTTGGTGCCTCATCCGCCGAATCCTTCCGGTGGATCTCCTCATCAGCTTGATTGTCATCAGAGTCCTCCGCTTTGGCTGCCACCAATGGTGCACCGTCACGCTCTGATGCCACATCCTCAACTTCGGCGTCCGCCGGCTCCTTCTCGTAGTCAAGGAGCTGGAACCACTCCCCCGTCTTTGGGGAGTCCACCACGCCCACGTCGTTGCTGCTGATGTAGCTCTGCTGCTCGTCAAACTCCGCGTCTCGGCTACGGATTACCTCCCCCTTGCGCATGTCGTAGAGCCTGTATGCCTTATGCGCGCTCTCATAGCCAAGGAAGAGATACGAATTTGCCCGCGGCTCCAGCTTGCTGTCGCGCCTCTGCGCAGCCTGCACCATCGCGTGCGCCTTGCACCCAAACACTTTCAGGTGTTCCACACTTGGCTTGTGCCCGCTCCAAACCTCCTGCGGCGTCTTCCAGCCGCTCTTCCCCTTCAGCACCACAGTAGGAGTGAGGTTGATGGTGTAACTCGCCGTACGCACAGCTTCCGCCCAGAAGCTCCGCGGCAATTCCGCATCCACCAACATGGTCCGTACCATGTTCAGTAGCGTCTGGTTTGCCCGCTCCGCCACGCTATTTGACTGAGGCAAATACGGTGTAGTTTATTGCCATTTTATGCCCTGTTGCTTCATCCACCCACTACAGCTCACATACTGTCTGCCGTTGTCACTGCGTAGCGCTCTGACCTTCCGGCCAGTCTGCCTCTCCACCGCGGCGACATACTCCTTCAGCTGGTCTAGGACCTCCCCTTTCCGCTTCATGAAGTACACGAAGAGCGTTCTGCTGTAGTCATCAATGAAGGTGACAAAGTAACGTGCGCCGCTCTTTGACGCCGTCTTGAATGGTCCGCACACGTCGCTGTGCACGACCTCTAGCAGGTCCGTGGCGTGATTCACGTTCTCGTTGAACGTTTTGCGCCGTGCCTTGCCCAAAATGCAAGGCTCGCACTTTTTGTGCACTGCTGCATCTGTCGCCTCTTCCGCACCATTGATGACGAGGCCGCGTACCAGCTCGCGCTTCGCCATCTCCTTCACGACTGCGGGTGAGGAATGCCCCAGTCGTCGGTGCCGGAGCTCCAGATCAGCTCCCCCTCCTTTGGCCAGGTTGACGGTGCGTTCCTGCGCATCTGCTGAATCTGTCGCCGCGGGGATCACCTTGGTCTCCACGATGTAGAGGCCTCCCTCGCGCTTAGCCTCCAACACGGTCGCACCGCCACCGTCCTTCCGCACGACTGCCCTTCTTCTCCTGAAGAGCACCTCGTACCCCTTGTCATTCAGGTGGCTGACACTTAGGATGTCAGCCAAGCCAGGTACGTGCTGAACGTTCTCGATTACGCGCTGCACCCGCTTCCCACCAACCACCACCTCCACGTCCACATCTCCTTGGCCAGCCGCCGGCTCGACCTTGTTGTTCGCGACCACCATGGACCACCATGCTCCGAATCGCGTATCGGGCGCTACGGTGGTCCAAATTGCACGCGGTTAGGTGCGGTGCAAAACTTGTGACTATGACTATAACTCTGCTGATGTGGTCCGTGTCCAGAAATCCACTCAAAAGTGATTTCCAGCCCTTCAAAGTTTGGGTGTTGCTGAATTCCGTCAGATTTTTGCTCACATAGTGTGTGGCGACCAGAAAGCACACAATTCGTCTGAGACTGCTGCCCAAAAGAGTTGTGAACCTCAGGACGTGGTCAGGCCATGTTGGAACCGCATTTCTAACAAAGGGTTATGGGCCCACGGCCCTGACCGGTCCCAAATGCTCATGGCTTCCGCGGCGGACAGGAGGAGCGTCTCGGACAACCTCACTGTCAACGTCTGACGACCCATGTAGCAGAAGCGCAACATGGCGCTGAGAACGGAGTCGCATCTAATCCAGAAGTATGCGGGTGGCCCTGGCTTTGGGCTGTGGAGGTGGCACTTTGAGATCTACCTCGCACACAAGGGGCTACTCGACGTGATGAAGGGCACGGAGGTCCTCGACGAGAAGACCGCGACTGACAAAGAGAAGAAAGCCTTCACAAAGAAAAATACCGAGGCGCTCATGCTCTTACCGTTGTCTACTGCCAAGTACCAATGGGGCTACTTCCAAGGCAGCGTGCTGGCTGCCGAGGCATGGCAGAAGCTTTGCACCATCCATCAATCGACGTTGCTTGCAAACCGAATCTTTGCGATGAAGCGGCTTCTAATGGTGAGGATCGAGGAGGGCGAGGACATCCTCACCGCCATGCAGCACATTGAGTCGCTCGCCTCGCAATGTAACGATGTGGGGTGGAAGGTCGACTCTCAACTGCAGGCGATGGCTCTCCTCATGGCTCTACCTGACAGTTGGAGCCCCCTCATTACCGTCCTCGGTGGGTGGGCGGAGGACAAACTGACCTATGACGCAGTCGTCGAGTATATCCGCAACGAGGCGCAACGTCGCAGCGGCGGCGAGGCCTCTTCGTCCTCATTGGCCTTGGTCACCAAAACGCACGGTGGCGGCAGTGGCGGCAAGGGAGGGGGCAGAAAGGGTGGCGGCAAGAAGGGCGTCAAGAAAGGTGCGTGCCACAATTGTGGCAAGGAGGGCCATTGGGCCCGCGAGTGCCCGCAGGAGGCGAAGGCCGGCGGCAAGGACGCCAAAGGCAAGAAGGCGCTCCTCAACGGCACCACAAACCATAACCTCAAAGGGGCCAACAGGCGGTGCCTGGATTCCGGCGCCGAGGAGCACACCCAAGTCGAGAAGGTGGGATTCGTCCGCTACTCCAAATCTGCCAAGTCTATGGTGGTCGCAAACGACAAAGTCGAGCCGGCGGCCGGCCAAGGGGACGTTGAGATGGAGGTGGAGGTGAACGGTAAGAAGATGTTACATGTCATCCGTGATGTACAACATGTCCCCGGCCTGGCTGACATTCTAAGTGTTAGTCGCTTGATGGATAAGGGGTATGAGGTGCTCTTCCGCAGGAAAGGCGCAGTGGTGCGCATGGACAGCGATGGCGAAGTCGTGCTGGAGGCAAAGCGCGAGGGCGGTCTCTACATCGTGGAGACAAAAGTGATCCCCGCAACAACAGACGCAGCAGATTTGCAAGAACGTGACGTCAACTTGGCCAAAGCAGGGAGAGCTGATCTGGAGCTCTGGCACCAGCGGCTGGGGCATTTGTCACCCGCGGTCGTAAAGGAGATGGCGAAGCGCAACATGGTCCGCGGCCTCGACATCACCGGTGCAGTAGACGCGGTAGCAGATGCAGCAGTGCACAACAAGTACGAGCCTTGCATTTTGGGCAAGGCGAGGTGCAAGCCGTTCAACGAGAACGTGGGGCGCGTCCAGGACCTGTTGGACATCGTGCACAGTGATGTGTGCGGACTGTTCAAAACGCCATCAAAAGGCGGTGCGCGGTACTTTGTCACCTTCATCAATGACTGCAGCAGAAAACTCTACGTGTACTTCATGCAGCGGAAGGGCATGGTGCTGGACCGGCTGAAGGAGTACGTCATCGCAGTGAAGAGGCAGAATGACCGGAAGGTCAGAGTGCTACGCATCGACAATGGCGGAGAATACGTGGGCTGCAGTGGATGGCTGAAGGAGCAGGGCATCAAGTGGGAGCACACAACTCCCTACTCGCCACAATCTAATGGCGTGGCGGCGCGAGCAAACCAGACGTTGCTGAACATGGTGCGTACGATGCTCGTGGACGCGGGATTGCCGCGGAGCTTCTGGACGGAAGCGGTGCGTACGGCAAGCTACACCATCAACCTGACCCTGACAGCGGTGCTGAAGGGGAAGAGCGGCTGGAAGACGCCGCAGGAGGTATGGAGCGGGCGCAAGCCAAGTGTGGCACACCTGAAGGTCTTCGGGTGCAAGGCGCACACAATGGTGCAGGCGGCACAACGGCGCAATGGAAAACTGGACCCACGCGCCAAGCCGTGTCTCTTCCTTGACTACGAGAGCGCGCTTAAGGCGTACCGGCTCTAGGACGTGAGCAAGGAGGAGATCTTTAGGAGCCGTGACGTCGATTTTGACGAGCACCTGACCTACAGCGGCAGCAGCAGTGACATCGGCGTGGTGGACTCTCCGAAGCAAGGGGAGTGGTTTCAGCTCCTAACCAATGCGGAGGAGCCGGCGGACGCTGACACTGACAAAGAGTCTTCGGAGAGCGACGGTGCTGGGGTGCAGCAGGGCAATGTTGGAAACGCAGGTGTCGCAGAGGCACAGGACGTAGCAGCCAAAGAAAAAGGAGGCCGAGGGCGCGAACAGGGCTACCGAGGAGCAACAACAGGACCAGCCGCCCGCGTCACCAAAATCACCGCGACACAGCCGAAGGCAGCGAAATGCGGCAAAACGGTATGACACAGCAACGGGCAGCTGGATCGTCGTGGCGCGGTGCATGATGGCAGCCATAGCGGAGCCGAAAACCGTGCAAGAGGCGCTTGCACGACCTGAAGCGGAGCAGTGGGATGCAGCTATCAAGTCAGAGCTTGCGTCCATCGCCGAGAACGACACTTGGCAGCTCGTGGATCGGCCGAAAGATGCCAAGATCATCGGCTCCAAGTGGGTCTTTAAAACGAAGTACAAGGAGGGTACAGTGGAGAAGTACCAGGCGTGGCTGGTGGCGAAGGGGTTTGCACAACGCAAGGGCGAGCATTACAACGAGATGTTCGCCCCCGTCGCTAAGTTCACGAGCATCCGGGTGATCCTCGCGGTGGCACCCGCCAAGGACATGGAGCTGCACCAAATGGACGTGAAAACTGCGTTCCTGAATGGCATTCTCGACAAGGAGATCTTCATGGAGGTGCCAGAGGGGGTGGACAAGCCGGAGGGCAAAGTGTGCAAATTGCGCAAGTCCTTGTACGGTCTAAAACAGTTGCCAAGGTGCTGGTACCAGCAGATGGATGGCTACATGGCGCAACTCGGCTTCAAGCGCTGTGAATCTGATCACAGTGTGTATGTGCAACGCAACAACCAGCTCCATCAGATCGTCGCACTATATGTGGACGACCTGATTTTGTGTTCATCTGACCTGCAGGCTCTACAACAGCCCAAGGAGCAGCTGAGCAGCAGATTTCAGATGTCCGACATGGGGGAGTTGGAGTACTACCTCGGGGTGAGCATAACACGGAACCGGAGGGTGCGCACTCTTGAGCCGGGGCAGGCCAAGTACGTGGCCGAAGTGCTTAAGCGGTACGGCATGGAGGACTGCAAACCGGTTGGCAGTCCGGTCTCCACAACGTGTGACCTGAGTGCGGCAATATCGCCGAAAACAAAAGAAGAGCGAAAAGACATGGCAGGGATGCCGTACCAGTCTGCGGTGGGCAGCCTCCTGTACGCCATGGTGGCGAGTCGACCGGACCTGGCCTACGCGGTGGGTCAAGTGAGCAGGTACGTGGCCGATCCAGGGCCACTACACTGGCAGGCGGTCAAGCGCATCCTCCGCTACCTGTAGGCAACGCGGCACGCGTGCCTGAGGTGCGACGGCAAGGGGAGGACCGACCCCTTGCGTCTGGTTTGCTACACAGATGCAGACTACGACGGCGACGTGGACAAGAGGAAGTCCACCTCCGGCTTTGTGTTCTTCCTCGCAGGTGTAGCGGTCTTGGTCTCGCGGTCTTGTGGTCTCGCAGAAAACAGGATTGTGTCGCCACCTCCACAGTGGAAGCAAAGTACATCGCGCTGGCCGAAGCGGTCAAGGAGGCGGTGTGGCTCCGCAGGCTATTGGGGGAGCTCGGCGTGCCCCAACCGAAGCCTACGGTGGTACAAGAGGACAACATTGGCTCCATCTTGCTGACCAACAACCTCATGCAGCACAGGAGGATGAAGCACATTGACGTGCGCTACCACTATGCGCGCGACATGGTCCACAAGGGACAGGTTGTGCTACAACATTGTAGTACAACACACATGCTCGCGGATTGCTTGACCAAGGCGTAGCCTAGAGATCGGCATGTCCTCAGTGTGGCAGGCCTTGGGCTTACGGACTATGATGGGCTCAAGAGCGCTATGGAAGATGAGCAGGAGTGAGCAGGGAGGCATCCGGCATGGCAGGAGCAAGGGGGAGATTGCTACATATTGGCCCGTGCCATGCCCTGGAGTTGCCATTTTCAGGGCGATGGCTCCAGATCCTTGTACAGTGCATGTTTGCATGCATGGATGGATGTTTTCAGAAACTAAAGGACACGTTGGACCAGCTGCAATTTGAATCGCAGCAATCGGCTAAGAATTGAGGGAGTTATGGTCCATCAAAGTTGGGAGGTGCTGGCCGTCCGGGTTTGGACGGCAGACTTGGTACCGACCGGAAAAATGATCCGGCGGTGACCAGTTCGACTCCCACCACGCACACCATGGCCGAGGCGCCCCTTGGGGGATGCTAGCAGCAATATCCCATGGTTCATTGGAGCTATGTGCGCTTCGGAATGGCGGTCTGATGCTTCATTGGGGTCCAGGGCGCTTCGGGCACCCGTCACTCACGCTAGTGCTCTGTCAGGGACAGAGACTCAATGATGCACTCCGAATCGCGTATCGGGCGCTACGGTGGTCCAAAT
>SZWC01000234.1:371030-388903 GCA_023375785.1 Penium margaritaceum | reverse complement strand
TCTGCCGAGGCGTCCGGTGGATGATCCGCCGGATTTCAGGAGTGCAGTTTGTTACTGAGGGACTTAGCCAAAATCCTGGCTCGGAGTCCGAAACTCAGTAGTACAGTTTGTTACTCGGGGACTTGGTCAAAATTCCGACTGGAGGTCCGCGAACAGGTTTCAACCCAGATCAATCCCCATCACCAAACTCAATGATTAACTCATCAAAACAGACCCCAAAGGCGCGAGGGGTGCCGCCACTACACGTAGCGACATCTGCGCCTCCGGAATGGCGTTTTGATGGGTCCTTGATGTGTGAGGGCGCCTCGGTGGGCGACGTGGTGCGCGCCGCCGACTGAGCGGCTGATTTGGGGTGCTGCGCTTCGGATGATGTAGCGGGAGCTACAGTGATCCAAATCGCGCACGGTTTGGTGCGTTGGAGAGCTCATGACCAGCCCTAAAAATGTTTAGATCATGTCCATGTTCAAAAACTAATGCAAAATCACGTTCTTCCCTTCGCAAAAGTGACTGTCTCGCATTTGTCTTCAACTGCCAGAAACATAGCGTGAGGCGACCGGAAAGCTCACGCTTAGACTCAGAATCCGCACAAAACATAGCCGTGAACCACAGTAGACTAGTCAGGACACGTTGGAACTACCTCCACCCGGGGGCCGGTTTCTGACAAAGGGTTATGGGCCCACAGCCTTGACCGGACTCCACATCGTTCACGGCTTCCGCGGCGGACGGGATTGTCGTCGGGGACGACATCGCTGTCAAACTCTCAGGTCCCGGAGTTGAAGACTGCGCAATGGCGCAGAAGGAGACGCAGGCCATCCTTAAGTATGCGGGCGGCTCTAGCTTTGAGCTATGGAGGTGGCACTTTGAGATCCACCTCGCGCATAAGGGTGTGCTGCAGGTCATGTTGGGAACCGAAGTCCTCGACGAAGCGACAGCGATGGAAGCGCAGAAGGAGGCCTTCGCGAAGAAGAACACGGAGGCGCTCATGCTGCTGGTGTCCGGGACGGCTGAGTTGCAGTGGGGCTACTTCCAGGGCTGCAAGCTGGCACCCGAGGCTTGGCAAAAACTTTGCACCATCCATCAATCCAAGTCGCTGGCGTACAAAATCGTTGCCATGAAGCGACTCTTGACGGTGAGAATCGAGGAGGGAGATGATGTCATCACCGCCATGCAGCAGATCGAGTCGCTCGCCTCACGGTGCAATGACATGGGGTGGAAGATGGACACGCAGCTGTAGGCGATGGCCCTCCTCATGGCCCTTTTGTGACAGTTGGAGCCCTCTCATCACAGTCTTGGGAGGATGGGCAGAGGACAAGCTCACCTATGGCGCGGTCACAGAGTACATCCGCAACGAGGCACAGCGACGGAGCTCCGAGGAGTCCTCGTCTTCCTCATCGGCCCTCGTCACCAAAACGCGTGGTGGCTGAAGTGGGGGCAAGGGAGGTGGCGGACATGGTGGCAGCAAGAAGGGCGCCAAGAAGGGTGCGTCCCGCAACTGCGGCAAGGAGGGCCACTGGGCCCGTGATTGCAACGAGGAGGCAAATGCCGGCGGTAAGGACGCCAAAGGCAAGAGTGCGCTCCTCAACGGCACTCAGAACCACTACCTCAGGAAGGCTAACCGGCGATGCCTTGACTCCGGAGTCGAGGAGCATACCCAGGTCGAGAAGGTCGGGTTCATCAACTACCTCGGCTACCTCGCTTCTCAGCTCCCGCGACTAACTCCTCGGACCGCTCTCGCCTACGTCACTGAGCTGACGTACGGTTGCATGTCCCGATGCTTCTGCTTCCTTCTACTGCTACTGTTCTCATGTCTGCATTCTTCTGACATTTTCCTCTTCCTCTACCACCTTCACTTCCGCCTCCACCGCCTTTGCCTCCGCCTCCGCCGCCTTCACCTCTGTGGCCGCCGCCTTTGCCTCCGCCTCCACCACCTTCGCCCCTACCTCGGCCACCTTTGCCTCCACCTCCGCTTCCTTCGCCTCCGCCTCCGCCGCCTTCGCCTTCGCCTCCGCGCCTTCGCCTCTGCCTCCATCGCCTTCGCCTCCGCCTCCGCTTCCTTTGCCTCCGCCTCCGCCGCCTTTGCCTCCGCCTCTGCCGCCTTCGCCTCCTCCTCCGCTGCCTTTTCTCCCGCCTCCACCACCTTCGCATCCACCTCCACTGCCTTCGCCTCCCCTCTGCCGCCTTCTTCTCCCCCTTTGCTATCTTTTCCTCCGCCTCTACCGCCTGCACTTTCGCCTCCGTCGACATTGCCTCGGCCTCTGCCGCCTTCGCCTCTTGTCTCCGCGGCCTTTGCCTCTGCCTCCACCACCTTCACCTCTGCCTCCGCCACCTTCGCCTCCAACGCCGCTGCCTTCGCCTCCACCTCCGCCGCCGTCGCCTCCGCCTCCGCGCCTTTGCCTCCGCCTCCGCCGCGTTCGCCTCCGCCTGCGCTGCCTTTGCCTCTTCCTCTGCCGCCTTTGCCTCCGCATCTCTTGTATTCGCCTCTGCCTCCGCCTCCTTTGCCTCCGCCTCTGCCTCCTTTGCCTCCGCCTGCGCCGCATTGCCTTAGCCTCCACCACCATCGCCTGCGCCTTCACTGCCTTTGCCTCCGCCTCCGCCGCGTTCGCCTCCGCCTGCGCTGCCTTTGCCTCTTCCTCTGCCGCCTTTGCCTCCGCATCTCTTGTATTCGCCTCTGCCTCCGCCTCCTTTGCCTCCGCCTCTGCCTCCTTTGCCTCCGCCTGCGCCGCATTGCCTTAGCCTCCACCACCATCGCCTGCGCCTTCACTGCCTTTGCCTCTGCTTGCGTCACCTTCGCCTCCGCCTCCATGACTTCGCCTCCCCCTACGCCGCCTTTGCTTCCACCTGTGCTGCCTTTGCCTCCGCCTCCGCCACCTTCGCCTCCGCCTCCGTCGCCTTCGCCTGCCCTCCACCGCCTTCGCCTACGCCTCTGCCGCCTTTGCCTCCGCCTTTGCTGCCTTTGCCTCCGCCTCGGCCGCCATTGCCTCCGCCTCTACCGCCTTTGCCTCCGCCTCCACCGCCTTCGCCTCCACCGCCACCGCCTTCGCATTTGCCTCCGCTGCCTTCGCCTCCGCCTCCGTCGCCTTCACCTCCGCCTCCGCTGCCTTCGCCTCCACCTCCGCCACCTTCACCTCTGCCTCCGCCGCCTTTGCCTCCGCCTCCACCGCCTTCACCTCCACCTCCACCGCCTTTGCCTTTTCCTCCGCCGCCTTTACCTCCGCCTCCACTGCCTTCGCCTCCGCCTACGCTGCCTTCGCCTCTGCCTCCGCAGCCTCTGCCTCTGCCTTTGTCGCCTTCGCCTCCGCCTTGTTACATATTGCCCCGTGCCATGTTGTGGAGTTGCCATTTTCAGGGCGATGGCTCCAGATCCTTGTACAGTGCATATTTGCATGCATGGGTGGATGTTTTCAGAAACTAGAGGACACGCTGGACCATCTGCAATTTGAATCGCAGCAATCGGCTAAGAATTGAGGGAGTTATGGTCCATCAAAGTTGGGAGGTGCTTGCCATCCGGGTTTGGACGGTAGACTTGGTACTGATCGGAAAAATGATCCGGCGGTGACCAGTTCAACTTCCACCACGCACACCATGGCCGAGGCGCCCCTTGGGGGAGGATAGCAGCAATATCCCATGGTTCATTGGAGCTATGTGCGCTTCGGAATGGCGGTCTGATGCTTCATTGGGGTCCAGGGCGCTTCAGGCACCCGTCACTCACGTTAGTGCTCTGTTAGGGACAGAGACTCAATGACGAAGCGAAGCGATGAGAGGGGTTTGCAACGGCTTCTTTGCTAGCCGGACGCGAGTGACTCATCGTCACTTTGGTCGGTAACGGTTCGCAGGGGACCGAAGGACCGTTTATTTATTTTCTCTTGCGAGAGGTGACCTGGACTTCTGCTTGTATTATCCGGTGCCTCTTTCCGCAACAAGAATCAAAGTCAGAGAGCATACATTTCTGACACCCTCCCTGAATCTGACTCGATTATTGTAAGGTTGGTTTCCTCCTTGGGTCCATCAGAGTACTTGATGAATATGGTTCCCGGGCGGTGTCCTTGTAGCAGTCACAGACCAGTCGAATTCGAGCAGATGCTACTACTCGGCAGTGTTGTAGTCTTGGTGGTTCGTGGGCTGGCGGAGGCATGGGGCAACGGCATGCATGAAGTAGGTCTCTCCACATTTTGATGAGGGTGCATTTGCGTTTGTGAATGAGGGGATGAAAGATGGGAGCAGTGATACTGAGTAGGGCTCCTCGAATTTCTTCTTCCACAAAGGGCACCAGCGTGGAGCGGAAATTTGCAGGAAAGCGTCCGCCTCCTTTGTAGAGAGGGTAGTGTTGGAGGGTGTAGGAGATTGGGATGCCTTTGATGTAACAGAGGTGGAAGAGGTTGCAGAAGTCTTGCGACCACTGGAGAATGTTTATTTCTCCACTTGCACTGAGTATCAGATCCTTACATTGTGTGAGGAAATGTCGTGGGAAAGAGGAGAAGTTGACTGGCCCATAAATGCTGGTGGTAGTGTTGACAAGTGGCCGATCTGCTGGAAGAGGAGGTCTCTTGGCGATGAAGGTCATTTGGAAATGACGAGGAGCCGAAGGGTGGTGAGATGAGAGCAGTCGTTGATGGAGCTGAAGAGGCAGGTGAAGAGCGACCCGATGAAGACAGAGAAGGCTGAGGGAGGAGGCTGGAGCGAAGAGACTGAGGAGGGCTGAGTGCGGTAGAGGAGAATGTGAATGAGCAAGAGTGGTGATGTAACTGGGCAGGGCGGGTGATGAAGGGGAGAGGATCTGATGAGGACTTTGATGGGCGCAGGGGTGGAACCTCGTGCACTGCGGGAAGTTTTCGGCGTAGACGTAGGTCGTCGCGAAGGAGGCGATGCGACCGGGCGGATCCTTGTGCCGAGCGGAGTGGAGGCGGATATCGATGGAGGAACGATGGATGATGGAGTGGGCGCAGGGGCGAGACCTCGTGCGCGATTTGAAAAGTAGGGGAGTAAGATGCGGCAAGGGGAAGGTGGATACCAACGTGCCGCGAAAATTCTACTTCCGGCGTGGGTAGAGGCTGCTGCGGAAATGGGCAGCTAGCTCGTGCAGATCCTTGTGCCGTTCCTAGATGTCGATGAAAGCTGATGGCGGAAGCTGATGAGGATGGCTGAGTGGGCGCAAGGGTGAGCCGCGGGCGCTGAAGAAGTTTCGGCGTGGGCGCAGGTCGTCGTAGAAGTCGGCGATGCAACCGGGCGGATCCGTGTGCCGAGTGGATGACGAAGGCAGATGATGGCGGAGGAACAGATCTGATTGGATGGAGTGGGCGCAGGGACAAACCGCGTGCGCTGAAGGAAGTTTTTGGCGTGGGCGCAGGTCGTCGCGGAAAAGGCGATGCGACCGGGCGGATCCTTGTGCCGAGATGAAATCGATGCAAACCGGAGAAAACGATTGGTGGATGAGTGGGTGCAGGGGCGAAACCACGTGCGCTGAATGAAGTTTCGGCGTGGGTGCAGGTCGTCACGGAAAAAGGCGATGCGACCGGGCGGATCCTTGTGCCAAGCTGAAAGCGATTCGCAGAAGCGGAGGAAGCGATTGATTGATGAGTGGGCACAGGGGCGGAACCACGTGCGCGATAAAGCGATGCTGATGCGGATGATGGATGGAAGGCGACACGGATGATGCTGATGATGAAGAGGCAGAGATGAGGCACGAATGGGCGGCTGATGAGGCTGAGGAGACTGGAGCGAGGAGGAGGAGGAGGGCTGAAGGAGGCGAGTGAAGAAGAAGACCGAAGGCTGATGATGATGGAGAAGACGGGAAACATAGAGCGACGCGAGCAAAGAGAGCAGAGATGAGACACGATGTGGCAGGTGGAGCGACACAACCACTTCTTCTTGCGTTCAGGATAGTGACGGCTTGTTCCCTAGTTGGCTCGGAAATGGGAGCAGGAAGACTGGTGGTGTCCGATATCCTATCAGCTGAAGAGGTTGGTTGCGGTAGAGGGAGTCAGACAGCGGGCAGGGACACTAGACTGCTGATGCCAGGAGAGTGACGGCTTGTTCCCCAGTTGGCTTGGAAATGGGAGCAAGAAGACAGGTGGTTTCCGATATCCTGATAGCGGTAGTTTTGGCTGCAGCTGTTGACGAGGAAAGGAGGCGATGCGAGAGGGCGGCTTGAGATGATGGGTGCGGACGGACGGAGGATAACGGCGAGGAAGAAGCAGAAGAGGCTGATGAGGCAAGATGAACGGGAGGAGATGCTGGCGGAGCAGTTGTGATGAGGGGCAGCGGATGGAAGACAACAGGAAGCTTCTTGGTAGTTGACGGCAGGCGGCGGCTCGAGAGTTGCTTGCGGCTGATGTGGGCGAATCGTCACCGGTTGTTAGCCACGGGCACGGAAATGGGCGCAGGGCCTTCTTAGGATGACGAGGCGTTTCTTCAGCGTAGAGAACTCGTCAGGTAGAGTTGCTCTTGTCAGCTGCTGGCAAAGCGGTGAGGCGCGAGATGGCGGTAGCGGCGGTAGGAGAATGTGAGTTGAAGCAGCGAAGCAAGGATGTCGGCAGAGCGATGACGCGGTCACAGGACTCCAGGTGATGTTGCATGAAGCTCTGATACCATGTCAGAAGAATGCAGACATGAGAACAGCAGCCGCAGAAGCAAGAAGCATCGGGACATGCAACCATACTTCAGCAGAGTTACATAGGCGAGAGCGGTCTGAGGAGTTAGTCGCGGGAGCTGAGAAGGGAGGTAGCCGAGGTAGACAGGTTGATGTGAGAGAGAGAACTGGTAAGGTGAGTGATGGTTAGCAGAGTATGAGAGCTGAGTAAAGGAGCGAGAGTGACGGAGCGAAGCGATGAGAGGGGTTGGCGAAGACGGGAGATGCGAGGGTCGAGCAGAGCAAAGACACGGCGGCAAAGCCTGAGAGCCAAGGGGGAACAGGATGAGCTGAAATGTTCTGGTTAAGTTTTGGAGGGAATGAACATCCTCCATATATACAGGTGAACAGGACAAACACCACAAGAGCAACGGCTTCTTCGCTAGCCGGACGTGAGTGACTCATGGTCACTTTGGTCGGTAACAGTTCAAGGGGACCGTTGGACCGTTTATTTTTTCTCTCTTGCGAGAGGTGACATGGACTTCTCCTTCTATTATCCGGAACCTCTTTCCACAACAAGAATCAAAGTCAGAGAGCATACATTTCTGACAAAAAAGGCAGCAGAGGGGGAGAAGAAGGCGGCGGGGTGGAGGCAAAGGCGGCGGAGTTGGAGGCAAAGGCGACGGAGGCGAAGGCAAAGGCGGCGGAGGTGGAGGCAAAGGCGGCGGAGGTGGAGGCAAAGGTGGTGGAGGCAGGGGCAAAGGCGACAAAGGAGGAGGCGAAGGCGGCGCAGGCGGAGGCGAAGGCGGTGGAGGCGGAGGTGAAAGCAGCGCAGGCGAAGGCAAAGGCGGCGGAGGCGGAGGCAAAGGCGGCGGAGGCAGAGGTGAAGGCGGCGGAGGTTGAGGCAAAGGCAGCGGAGGCGGAGGCAAAGGCGGCGGAGGCGGAGGCAAAGGCGGCGGAGGCAGAGGTGAAGGCGGCGGAGGTTGAGGCAAAGGCAGCGGAGGCGGAGGCAAAGGCGGCGGAGGCGGAGGCAAAGGCGGCGGAGGCAGAGGTGAAGGCGGCGGAGGTTGAGGCAAAGGCAGCGGAGGCGGAGGCAAAGGCGGCGGAGGCGGAGGCAAAGGCGGCGGAGGCAGAGGTGAAGGCGGCGGAGGTTGAGGCAAAGGCAGCGGAGGCGGAGGCAAAGGCGGCGGAGGCGGAGGCAAAGGCGGCGGAGGCAGAGGTGAAGGCGGCGGAGGTTGAGGCAAAGGCAGCGGAGGCGGAGGCAAAGGCGGCGGAGGCGGAGGCAAAGGCGGCGGAGGCAGAGGTGAAGGCGGCGGAGGTTGAGGCAAAGGCAGCGGAGGCGGAGGCAAAGGCGGCGGAGGCGGAGGCAAAGGCGGCGGAGGCAGAGGTGAAGGCGGCGGAGGTTGAGGCAAAGGCAGCGGAGGCGGAGGCAAAGGCGGCGGAGGCGGAGGCAAAGGCGGCGGAGGCGGAGGCAAAGGCGGCGGAGGCGGAGGCGAAGGCGGCAGGGGCGGAGGCGAAGGCGGCGGAGGCGGAAGGAAAGGCAAAGGAGGCGGAGGTGGAGGCAAAGGCAGCGGAGGCGGAGGCAAAGGCAGCGGAGGTGGAGGCGAAGGCGGCGGAGGCGGGGTCGAAGGCGGCAGAGGCAAAGGCAAAGGCGGCGGAGGCGGAGGCACAGGCGGCGGAGGTGGAGGTGAAGGTGACGGAGGCGGAGGCGAAGGCGGCGTAGGCGAAGGCGATGGAGGCAAAGGCGATGGAGGCGGAGGCGAAGGCGGCGGACTCCCCCTCCCCCGCGCATTCCCCCTCCTCCGCCCATTTCCTTTCCCCCTTGCCTGTCGCCTCCGCCTCTGAAGGGCACATCAAGCGGGAGAGGATCTCGGTGAATGCATGTGTGGAAAGGACAATCTTGTCCGTTCATGCCCAAAAATTTCCTGAAAACACATCAGTTTAAGCATTGGAATTGGGCGGGATCGGGCGGGAGCCCCATCACGTGATGTGTGGAAACACACTCTATCTCCGCCGTGGCCCCACCCTACATAGTCATGTATAGAAGGCCACTTTCATTTTTATTAAGCCCTAATCCCAGGTGATAATTTCTGTTGGGCCCTCATCGTTCATCATCGGTGTCGAAATCGAGGTTTTTGCCGATTTCACTCGAAGTTTCAGGTTGGAGCTCTGAGAGAGCTTTCCAGGAAGTGGGAAAATCGGAGTCCGGAGTTGACGTTTTCAAGATAGTTACATTTTATAGAAGAGTATGTACTATCGGCCATTCATTCTAAAGTCGCAATTTGGAATCGTTTTGTTAAGGACTTTCCAAGCAATTGCTACGAAACTGCTCGAAAATGACTTCCGACGGCGATCGATTTCAACGGGTTTGCGTTTCATGGTCGAAGAAAGGGTGCCTGTTGGGCCATGCGGTAGCGGGGCCCAGCAGGTGCCCGTGCAAAAAAAAAAACCCAAGATCCCGGGGGAAAATCGGGGTGGGGTTTGAATAGGCTTTGAATGAAAAACCAAGGGGATTTGCGGGTGGGATAAAAGTTGAAAAGGGCAGTTTTGCTTGGTCGTGATCGAGCAATGACCCCTTTGTTTTTTTTTCCGACATGCAAACCCCCTATTAGGATTTAGGGTTTTCTGTGTTTTGCACGGACGGAGCCCGCACAAAACAGCAAACACTAAATCATAATAGGGGATTTGCATGTCGAAAAAAAAAACAATGGGGTCATCGTTCGATCGTGACCATCGCGATCGAGGCCCTGTTCTTAATTCATGTGATGTTGACAACATCACATCGGATGGGAAACAGCACCTTTGGAGGGTCGCGAGGGCCTCAATTGCATCGAAGCCCTTGCGACGCGCTTAACGTCAACGCGGCAGGGAGGCCGTTAGTTTTATAAACGGGCGTCCACCCCCCTCCCCCCCTCCCCCCTGCAACTTTGGGGGCATCAGAGAAATGATCCATGAATGGGGGCATCGTGGAAATGACTTTGAAATGCAAGGGCACCGCGGAAATGATATTTCAAAGATGCGGGCACACCAGAAATGACTCCCCAGGATGGGGGCTCCGTAGAAATGATTGTGTAGGGTGGGGGCACGGCGGAGATAGTCACCCAGAGTTGGGGGTATCCGGGAGTTTTCCCGCCAGCCACGTGATGTGGATAATAGCACAACAGGAACTAAAACATCCCGACGGCAGGACGTGAAATGCTGTAAAAAAAACTTTAATCCCTGGTCGTAACCAACTGAGGCAGGAGGGCTACCTCAGCACCAAAGAAGCCTGGGGGTTATAACAAACACAGGTTTTTTATCCCAGGTGATCAAAGGCCCGCTCTTTCCCCAGTTTGACGTATAGATATAGATAAAGATGTACGCATATATCTACATTATTAAAGATATAAATATATAATATAAAATATACATAAAAACTACATGGAAGAAGATATGCACAAAGACATAGATTTAGACGAATATGTACATGTGGAAACATACGAACATATGCATCTATACAAACATAGATGTAAATAGAGTTATAGATATAGTGAAACAGATGTATATATGAATAAAAACATATGTAGATACAAATATAAAAAGGGGAAGGTTCCTTTTTACCCACCATTTGAAAAAGTTATGTGTAGGTCACCCATGTTTTGGGAATCGCAGACCGGATTCCCCACTTTTTGTCCGGGTATTTACGCATTCCCCACGTTTTGCTCTTTTGGAAAAAATTGAAAAACGTTGCACGCATTACCCACTTTTAACCATATGACTCCGATACCCACTTTTGCGCGCCGCAGGTCCATCTCGTACACATCGCGAATACTTTCAAACGGACCCCCAGTCGCTGCCACCTTCTCCTCGCTGCTTTTTCTCTCTCACCCGTATCTACCCTGCACGTACTATCTCACTTTCTCTCCTTGTCCCTGCTCACAATCAATGACGAGGGGGGGATGCGAGAGCGAGGGCTCGAGGCCATCGGCCTCGAGCCCTCGCCATTGCGACGTTGCAGATTCGTGTCTTAGCTCGCTGGCCGTCGGCCAGCGAGCTACATGCCGTCGGCCAGCAAGCTGCTGGCCGTCAGCAAACAGCTGGCCGTCGGCGAGCTGCTCGGCCGGCAGCTGCTGGCTTTCTGACGGCCAGCGAGTTGCTCATCGAGCAGCTGCTGGCCGTCGGCGAGCTGCTGGCCGTCGGCGATTTCCTAGCCGTCTGCGAGCTGCTGTCCTCCGCATTCGCGGGGGAGAGGGCCGGCCCAGCCCTTCCCCCCCTCGCTCCCCCCCAACCCCCTCCCCCTTGTGCTCTGTTTTGGTCGCGCGACCGATTCTGCCAACGTCCATTCGGTGGCAGAAATATCGGTCGCGCGACCATATTCCAGCATGTTTCTTTGTGGAAAGACGCAACGATGCAAAGTCGTCATTTTATAAACATGACATCAGAAAAANCGTCGGCGATTTCCTAGCCGTCTGCGAGCTGCTGTCCTCCGCATTCGCGGGGGAGAGGGCCGGCCCAGCCCTTCCCCCCCTCGCTCCCCCCCAACCCCCTCCCCCTTGTGCTCTGTTTTGGTCGCGCGACCGATTCTGCCAACGTCCATTCGGTGGCAGAAATATCGGTCGCGCGACCATATTCCAGCATGTTTCTTTGTGGAAAGACGCAACGATGCAAAGTCGTCATTTTATAAACATGACATCAGAAAAAATTTCAGAAAAAGCCCCCTGCCAAAATGATGAGCAAAAGTCGACCATATCAGAATAAGGTGAAAAAGGCTCCCATTATTGCACACAAAATGACGCCTCAAAACATAAAGAAATAAAAAAAGCAAATGTCATAAACTTCAAAATATGTAAACATTATCCCCACTTGGTGAGAAAATGTGACTACAATACCGGTATTCTGTGCATGTTTTCTCAAATGGTGGGCATCGCGTTCACGGTTAGTCACTATTCACACTTTGTGGGTATATTGGTCAATAATTAAAAAAAGTGGGTATTTTGGCAGGCCGACGCTCAAATGGTGGGTAAGAGGGAATTAGTCCGATATAGAAATATGTATGTAAACAAATATATACGTGTTGATAAGTACATAATTGTGTGTATGTATAAATATAAATCGATGCAGATGTACATATGTACAGATATAGATGTAAATGTTCATTAATATGAAACTTATGACTAAACATACATATAGTTATGGATACAAGTATAGGGAGAGCTACATAAATGATTACTTCCATCGGTGCAATAACAAAGCTGCCATGGGTCACGGCCGATATAATGGAAATGCCACGTTTCTGGGGTGTAAAACGACCACGCCATGACCCCATCCATAAGCGTCGAAATCGGTCATGGGTCGCTCGCGACCTCGCTCCCTCGCAAGGTCGCAATCGAGCGATGAGCCTTCATTCTTGTTTTTGTTCTTTGACATGAAAACCCCCTAGTTTGATTTAGGGTTTTCTGTATTTTGCGTGGGTGGACCCTGCGCAAAAACACAAAACCCTACATCAAACTAGGGGGTTTGCATGTCGAAGAACAAAAAGAAGAAGAAAGGCTCATCGCTTGATCATGATCAAGCAAAAACGCCCTTTTCAACTTTGTTCCTTCCCGACACGTACAGCACACCGGTTTGCCTTCCAAACCTCTTTCAAACCCTACCCCAAATTACATGCGGGGGTTTGGGTTTTATTTTTGCGTGGGCACCTGCCGGGCCCGGCAGGCTCCCTTTCTTCGACCATGAAAATCAAACCCCCTAGTCAAACTCCCCGCAAGCCCCCCTCGAACAATCACATACCCTTCGAGAGTGGGGTTTGTGATTGTTCAAGGGATCCCGGTGGCGGACTGATGACGTCAGCACGCCGATGACGCGCGCATGTCACATGGACTCGGGGCATCTGCGTTTTAATCAAGGTGCTCCTGGCATTTGGGTCATATCGGCCGAGACCCGTGGCACATGCGTCTTGCGCCCGACTTCCATACGGATATAGTGTCAGACGAATGTAGACACAAGAATAGTAGCAGCAGAAGCAGGAAAAAAAATCAGGACATGCAAGTGTACGTCAGCAGAGTGACGTAGGCAAGAGCAGTGCAAAGAGTTAATCGAGGAAGCTGTTAGAGGCCGAGTCGCGAGGTATTTGAGATAGACAAGTTGTGAGCGAGAGTACTGGCGAGATGAGTGATGGTTGGCGGAGTAAGAGAGCTGAGCGAAGGAGCGAGTGTGACGGAGCGAAGAGTTGAGAGGGACTGGCGAAGGCAGGAAATGCGAGGAGCAAGCAGAGCGAAGACATGGCGGTGAAGCCGCGGAACCAAAGGGGGAACAGGATGAGTAGAACTGTTCTGGTTAATTTGAGGGTATGAACGTCCTCAGTAATAAATCACACAACATGACAAATATATTGCAACGGCTTCTTCTTCGCTAGCCGGACGCGATTTTGACGTGGTCGCGGTTATTAGGGGCGACTTGCCTTTAAGTCACTTGCCGTGACCGACAATCCGTTGGCGAGGTGGTTCGTGTTGGCTCGATGCCGAACCTGAACCATTTATTGAGAGCTCGGATTATCCGAGAGAGATTGTCAGTGTTGACTTCAATATTCCGACAGCCCCCCTTGAAGTCAACGCTGGAGAGAAGATGATGCGCAGGACACATACAGGGTTTGCCAGACCTCAGATAGTCCTTCGTGTGATTATTGTATAGTGGTGAGGATGAGCGCCTCCTTTAGAAGTACTTCAGCCCAGTCCGTATCAAGAAGGGATATTGAGTCTAGGAGACCAAGCAGTACCTGTCGGAGATTGAACTTGGGAAACTGGAGTCGTCCCAGGTTGAGAAGGAGTTCAACTCTCCATTGATGGTAGTTTGTGGAACCATCTCTTTTCCTGTGCAGTTGGGGGGAGTCCCGTAAGCACTCTGGAAGATGAGTGATAATGTCGATTAATGCACTGTTGGGTATTGAACAGTCAATGAAGTAGATCAGCATCACTGAAGGTTGGACACGAAGGAGAGCATTGATCGTGTTGTTGCTCATGTTTTGTTCCAGTGTAGGGAGTGTCGAGGGGAACCGTTGATTCATCAAGGTTGGTTGCTGAGTTGACCTTGATGAGAATGTTGTTCCAAGAGGATACCGCCGAGAGCTCATTCTCCTTGGCATGGTCCCTTGGAGATGATGGTGGAGGTAGTGGGTGCAGGAGATGGAGGGCGCTGCCACGACGCCACGCTCAAAGAGAGCTCTGCCACAGCAGACTCTGTAAGTTATAGGAGAATGCAGAGGNGAGTGTCGAGGGGAACCGTTGATTCATCAAGGTTGGTTGCTGAGTTGACCTTGATGAGAATGTTGTTCCAAGAGGATACCGCCGAGAGCTCATTCTCCTTGGCATGGTCCCTTGGAGATGATGGTGGAGGTAGTGGGTGCAGGAGATGGAGGGCGCTGCCACGACGCCACGCTCAAAGAGAGCTCTGCCACAGCAGACTCTGTAAGTTATAGGAGAATGCAGAGGGGTGCAGTCTGCTGAGTAGTCAGCTCCACGGATACAGCGGCTTTGCTTCACCGGTTAGGTTGGTTTGAGCAGGGAGACGGGTGGTATCCGGTTCCTGTGGACTGATCTTGTTGGACTGCTCTTCAGCTGCAAGTGCGAGTCATTGAGTGTGAAATGCCGGATTGCCTACAGAAACGAAGAGTGCAGATGGAGGACTAAGTTGGTTATGGTTGGGAACTTTTGAGTGCTGGAGGGAGGTTTGGTGTAGATACAGGTCGTCACGATGCAGATGATGAGATCAGGTGGATGGCTTATGCTGAGCACTGAGCAAGCCTGAGGGTAGAAGAATGAGAGGAGGAGTGGTTGATGAGTGAGTGGGCGCAGGGATGAAACCTCGTGCGCTTGCGAAGTTTCGGCATGGGCGCAGGTCGTCGCGGAATGGGCGATGCGACCGGGCGGATCCGTGTGCCGGGCAAAGGATAATACAAATTGCGGAGGAGCGATTGATGATGGAGTGGGCGCAGGGGCGAAACCATGTGCACTGATGAATTAAGGGAGTAAGATGTGGCAAGGGGAAGGCAGATGCCAACGCGCCGCGAGAAGTCTGCTGCCAGTGTGGGTGCAGGCTGGTGCAAAGCGGGCAGCTAACTCGTGCAGATCCTTGTGCTGGCCACAGATGTTGATCATGATTGCTGAAGCGGAAGCTGATAATGATGACGGAGTGGGCGCAAGGGTGAACCGCATGCGCTGAAGGAAGTTTTGGCGTGGGCGCAAGTCGTCGCTGAAAAGGCGATGCAACCGGACGGATCCTTGTGCCGAGCTGAAAGTGATGCAGAATCGGAGGAAACAATTGATGGATGAGTGGGCGCAGGGGCGGAACCACGTGCGCGACGAAATGATGCTGATGGAGATGATTGATGCGAAGGCGGCGCGGACGATGCTGATGATGAAGGGATGGCGGTGAGGCAGGAACAGGCGGCTGATGAAGTTGAGGAGGCTGAAGCGAGGATGGCAAGGACGGATGATGTGAGGAGGACAAGGAGGATTGGTGCCAAAAGAAGAGAATGTTGCGGAGAATGATGTACGAGAAGGATGGCGGAGCGCGAGGTAAGCAAAGTGGGGCAAGATGAGAGGCGACGCGGCAGGGAGGTAGAGTGACACAACCACTTCTTCTGCGTTCAGGAGAGTGACGGCTTGTTCCCCAGTTGGCTCGGAAATGGGAGCAGGAAGACTGGTAGTGTCCGATATCCTGTCAGCTAGAGGAGGTTGGTTACGGCAGAGGGAGTCAGGCAGCGGGCAGAGCCACTAGACCGCTGATGTCAGGAGAGTGACGGCTTGTTCCCCAGCTGGCTCGGAAATGGGAGCAGGAAGATTGGTGGTGTGCGATATCCTGACGGCGGCAGTTTTGACTGCAGCTGCTGATGAGGTGAGGAGGTGATGCGAGAAGGCGGCTCAAGATGATGGACGCAGGCGGACTGAGGATGACGGCGAAGAAGTAGCAGATGAGGCAGATGAAGAAGTTGAAAAGAGGAGGAGATGCTTGCGAAGGCAGATGCAATGAGGGGCAGTGAGTGGCAGATGGTAGGAAGCTTCTTGGTAGTTGACGGCAGGTGGCGGCTCGAGAGTTGCTTGCAGCTGATGTGGGCGACACGTCATCGGTTGTTAGCCACGGGGACGGAAATGGGCGCAGGGTCTTCTTAGGACGATGAGGCGTTTCTTCAGCGCGGAGAACTCGTCAGGCAGAGCTGCTCATGTCAGCTGCGGACAAAGCGGAGAGGCACGAGGTGACGGTAGTGGCGGCAGAGGAATGTGAAGAGAAGCAATGGAGAAAGGATGGCGACAGAGCGATGACGCGATTCCAAGGCACCAGGTGATGTTGCCTGATACTCTGATACCATGTCAGAAGAATGTAGACACGAGAATAGCAGCAGCAGAAGCAGGCAGAAGCGTAATGACATGCAAGTGTACGGCAGCGGAGTGACGTAGGCGAGAGCGGTGCGAGGACTTAGTTGCGGAAGCTGTTAGAGGCCGAGACGCGAGGTAGTCGAGGTAGACAAGTTGTTGTGAGAGAGAGTACTGGCAAGATGAGTGATGGTTGGCGGAGTAAGAGAGCTGAGCGAAGGAGCGAGAGTGACGGAGGGAAGAGTTGAGAGGGACTGGCAAAGGCAAGAAATGCGAAGAGCGAGCAGAGCGAAGACACGGCGGCGAAGCCATGGAACCAAAGGGGGAACAGGATGAGCACAACTATTCTGGTTAATTTGAGGGAATAAACGTCCTCAGTAATATATCACAGAACAGGACAAAGATATTGCAACGGCTTTTTGTTCGCTAGCCGGACCTGATTGCGACGTGGTCGCGGTTATTAGGGGCGAATTGCCTTTAAGTCACTGGCCGTGACCGACAATCCATTGGCGAGGTGGTTTGTGTTGGCTCGATGCCAAACCTAAACCATTTTTTGGGAGCTCGGATTATCCGAGAGAGATTGTCAGTGTTGACTTCAATATTCCGACATATAGATGTAGATAGGACATAAATACTCTCATACCCGTCGTTTGGTACAATTTTGCAACCGTGCCTGCAGTGGAGAACGACATAACAACTGCGCCCGTAGTCGGAATCCACAAGACAACCGTGCCCAGTAATCGAAAACGACATGACAACCATGCCCGTCGTTTTCAAAAACGCCGACGGATTGCGATTCAAGTCGCAAGCCGTCGGCACACCTCATGGATCATGGCTCGATCGCGGGCAGCTGCGATCAAGCGATGACCTGTGTAGTTGTTTTTAGTCATCGCAAACTCCCTGTTCGCAAAGCAAACCGGATATAAACTTTCCCCCAAAAAAATGCAGAAGTGAGGAGCTCATCATTGCGTGGGCACCGCGCCCTGCGGGGCCCCGCTATCGCGGTTCCCCGCAGGTTGCCTTCCATCGTAGGGGGAATCTCCGACCCCGCTTGATATGTTTATTTTGATCGACGTTTTCAAGCAAACCGTGAATTATTGCATGCAAACCAAATCAAAACCCTCCCCCAAATAACACCAGGGGTTGAAGGGTTTACAATTGCTTGGGCACCTGCCGGGCCACCTGGTAGCGGGGTCCAGCAGGTTCCCTTCCGACGCAGGGTGGATATCGCACCCCACTTGTCTTCAAATTTTGCATCTACGTTTTTTCTCGAATCCTTAATTTATACATACAAACCCAATGCAAACCCCGCCAAACCACACCCGGTGCAGATAAAAAAAAGCGCGTGGCCAATCACAATATGCATCACACACCGGTACACCGGGAGCGAGGTCGGAGAGATTGTCCACATTTTTTTTCTCTCCTTGAGATCGATAGAGCATAGCGGGACTAAGACTCCAGCAAGGTTGATCGTGATTGCTAGCTACACCCATCGGACGGTTAGGGTTTGATTCAAATAGTTTTCTCGAAAGGAGATCTACGACCGCTTTTTGTGAAGGAATTTTCTGGTCAAAGAAGTTTTGTTAAAATAGTTAAGATAGTGCCCAAGCCCAGTCAATAGTTTTACCGTTGGTCCCCTTGGGACAGCTATAACAAGTCTGGGGCATTTTAGAATAGTTGTCTCTATTTAGGATTTCACCCCAACGGTTGGTGTAGCCGTTCGGTTGACCGCGCGTCAACGGTGTTTGCCATTGGGTTGAGCACGCGCACCAACGGTGTTTTCCACCACGGCGTCCTGCCCCCTCACATGTTTATGTACTGCTGTCGTCCTTAGATTATCTCTTCTTGATCTTAACCATTCCTCTCACCTAGATCCCCCCTTCTCCTGTCCATCTCAACATGGCATCAAGCCTCTGAGGTTCCAGCCCTGTGGCCCGTTTTTTCTTCCCGCTTGCTTTCGC
>SZWC01000234.1:353717-368338 GCA_023375785.1 Penium margaritaceum | reverse complement strand
TCTCTCTCTCTCTCTCTCTCTCTCTCTCTCTCCCCGCATGCCCATCATTCCGTTCATCCGTCCTTCCATCCGACCGTCCGTCCGCCTGTCCGTCCGTCCGTCCGTCCGTCTGTCTCTCCCTCCCCTCCTCTCTCCCTCCCTTGCTGTCCCATGCACCCGCCTGTCCTCCTCCCTCGTCCCTGTCTCTCTCTCTCTCTCTCTCTCTCTCCCTCTCTCTCTTGCTCCAGACCTCCCTCTCGGCCTCCACAACCGTCTGTCTGTCCGACCGCCTCTGTCCTTTGTCCCTCTGTCCATCCATCCGTCCATCCGACCGTCCGCCATCCATCCATCCGTCCGTCCGTCCGTCCGTCCGTCCGTCCGTCCGTCCGTCCGTCCGTCCATCCGTCCGCTTGTGCGTCTGACCGTCTGTCCGTCTGTCCGTAAGTCCCACCTTTCCTCCCTCCTTTCCTCCCCTCCTCCCCCCTTTCCCCTGCCCTCTCCCTCTCTCTACCTCTCTCTCTCTCTCTCTCTCTCCCCCTCTCTCCCTCTCTCCCTCCCTCTCCCTCTCTCTCTCTCTCTCTCTCTCTCTCTCTCTCTCTCTCGCTCTCTCTCTCCCCGCATGCCCTTCATTCTGTTCATCCCTCCTTCAATCTGACCGTCCGTCCGCCTGTCCGTCCGTCCGTCCGTCCGTCCGTCCGTCTGTCTCTCCCTCCCCTCCTCTCTCCCTCCCTCGAAGTCCCATGCACCCGCCTGTCCTCCTCCCCCGTCCCAGTCTCTCTCCCTCTCTCTCACTCTCCCTCTCTCCCTGTCTTTATCTCTTTCTCTCTCTCTATCACTCTCTCTCGCTCTCTCTCTCTCTCTCTCCCTCTCTCTCTCTTGCTCCAGCCCTCCCTCTCGGCCTCCACAACCGTTTGTCTGTCTGAACGCCACTTTCGTTCGTCCCTCCGTCCATCCATCCGTCCGTCCGACCGTCCGCCATCCGTCCGTCCGTCCGTCCATCCGTCCGTCCGTCCATCCGTCCGTCCGTCCGTCCGTCCGTCCATCTGTCCGTCTGTGCGTCTGACCGTCTGTCCGTCTGTCCGTAAGTCCCACCTTCCCTCCCTCCATTCCTCCCCTCCTCCCCCCTCCCCCCCTCTCCCTCTCTCTCTCTCTCTCTCTCTCTCTCTCTCTCTCTCTCTCTCTCTCTCTCTCTCTCTCTCTCTCTCTCTCTCTCTCTCTCTCTCTCTCTCTCTCTCTCTCTCTCTCTCTCTCTCTCTCTCTCTCTCTCTCTCTCTCTCTCTCTCTCTCTCTCTCTCTCTCTCTCTCTCTCTCTCTCTCTCTCTCTCTCTCTCTCTCTCTCTCTCTCTCTCTCTCTCTCTCTCTCTCTCTCTCTCTCTCTCTCTCTCTCTCTCTCTCTCTCTCTCTCTCTCTCTCTCTCTCTCTCTCTCTCTCTCTCTCTCTCTCTCTCTCTCTCTCTCTCTCTCTCTCTCTCTCTCTCTCTCTCTCTCTCTCTCTCTCTCTCTCTCTCTCTCTCTCTCTCTCTCTCTCTCTCTCTCTCTCTCTCTCTCTCTCTCTCTCTCTCTCTCTCTCTCTCTCTCTCTCTCTCTCTCTCTCTCTCTCTCTCTCTCTCTCTCTCTCTCTCTCTCTCTCTCTCTCTCTCTCTCTCTCTCTCTCTCTCTCTCTCTCTCTCTCTCTCTCTCTCTCTCTCTCTCTCTCTCTCTCTCTCTCTCTCTCTCTCTCTCTCTCTCTCTCTCTCTCTCTCTCTCTCTCTCTCTCTCTCTCTCTCTCTCTCTCTCTCTCTCTCTCTCTCTCTCTCTCTCTCTCTCTCTCTCTCTCTCTCTCTCTCTCTCTCTCTCTCTCTCTCTCTCTCTCTCTCTCTCTCTCTCTCTCTCTCTCTCTCTCTCTCTCTCTCTCTCTCTCTCTCTCTCTCTCTCTCTCTCTCTCTCTCTCTCTCTCTCTCTCTCTCTCTCTCTCTCTCTCTCTCTCTCTCTCTCTCTCTCTCTCTCTCTCTCTCTCTCTCTCTCTCTCTCTCTCTCTCTCTCTCTCTCTCTCTCTCTCTCTCTCTCTCTCTCTCTCTCTCTCTCTCTCTCTCTCTCTCTCTCTCTCTCTCTCTCTCTCTCTCTCTCTCTCTCTCTCTCTCTCTCTCTCTCTCTCTCTCTCTCTCTCTCTCTCTCTCTCTCTCTCTCTCTCTCTCTCTCCCTCTCTCTCTCTCTCTCTCTCTCTCTCTCTCTCTCTCCCTCTCTCTCCCCGCATGCCCATCATTCCGTTCATCCGTCCTTCCATCCGACCATCCGTGCGCCTGTCCGTCTGTCCGTCCGTCCGTCCGTCCGTCTGTCTCTCCCTCCCCTCCTCTCTCCCTCCCTCGCTGTCCCATCCACCCGCCTGTCCTCCTCCCCCGTCCATCTCTCTCTCTCTCTCTCCCACACACACACACACACACACTCAGTCTCTCTCTCTCTCTTCCTCCTCATCTCTCCCTCTCTCTCTCCCTCTCTCTCTCTTTCCCTCTCTCTCTCTCTCTCTCTTTCTCTCTCTCTCTCTCTCTCTCTCTTGTCGAGAATCAGAACACAACGAATGTGTTGGATTGAATGAATCAGAGGGAGCTAGGACAACTTGTAGCCTAAGTAGTAAAACAAGAAGCTAAACAGCAAGTGGGGTGAGGTGAGGTGATGTGAAGGTGAGGTGGTGGGGAGGTGAGGTGGTGAGAAGGTGAGGTGGGGAGGAGGTGAGGTGTGGAGTTGATGTGGGGAGGTTAGGTGGTGGGAAGGTGAGGTGGGGAGGTGAGGTGGGGAGGTGAGGTGCTGGAACGGTGAGGTGGGGAAGTGAGGTAGTGGGAAGGTGATGTGGTGGGAAGGTGAGGTGGTGGGAAGGTGAGGTGGTGGGGAGGTGAGGTGATGGGAATGCAAGGTTGCCCAGATTTGGGGCAAGGATAATGTGGGGTAAAGTAGCGGTGTAGCCTGTTTGGGAAGAGGGACAAGGTGGGGCATTCCTTAGATGGGATAATGCATGGAGTAGGTTTGGGGGTAAATGGGCGGGGTAGCCCAAGAAGGGGCAAATAGGCGAGGTAGCCTGTGTGAGGGGCAAAATGGTGGGCGGGGTTGGGGAACATTGCCCATGGGGGGATTTCAATCTGTGAGATGAGTCACAGGAATCAACGTGAGAAGGAAGAGTCCCTGATTTCACTGACACACCCCTTAGAATCTTGGTGCTCACGTTGACACCCCTTGAAGCTGAGGAGGACGAAGGCCAAAGAGGGCAAGGAGGTGGTGATGGTCTTTGTGGGAGAGGGCCTTGGTGAAGATGTCTGCCAAGTTGGCTGCGGAGAACACATGGCGGACGTCTAGATGACCAGCCTGCACTTGCTCGCAGATGTAGAAGTACCAAAGCTCAATGTGCTTGGTACGTGCATGGAACACCGGATCCTTGGTGAGGGCAATGGTGATGGCCTTGTCGCATCACAAGCGGGGCTGAGGTTGAGGATGACCAAGCTCGCAGAGGAGGGTGCAAAGCCAGGTGGCCTCCTGTGCCGCCATGGTGCCGACGTAGAGTTCCGCCTCGCAAGAGGAAAGAGAGACGGAAGAAGATCGAGTGGATCGCCAAATGACGAGACCAGAACCAAGGCGGAAACCATAGCTTTGGGTGGAACGGTGATCCGCTTGGTCGTCCGCCCAAGAAGAGTCGGTAAAACCCTCGAGAGAGATGTCGGGGGGTCCACCAAGAGTAAGGCCGTACGTTTGAGTGGAGTGGAGGTAGCGGAGGACCCGTTTGGCCGCACGCCAATGGTAGGTGGAGAAGCGGCCTAGTCCAACAAAGCGAGAGAGGACGCTGAGAGGGTAGGCCAGGTCAGGACGGGTGCAGACCATAGCATACATGAGACAGCCAACCAACTCAGGAAAGGGGTCCAAGGAGGGGGTGGTGGTGGGGACAGAGGGGTCCGTGAGGCCGTGTTCCGTGGAGAGAGGCGTTGTCGCGCCGTTGGATTGGAGGTGTCCAAATCTGAGGAGGATGGTGTTGATGTACGTTTCTTGAGTGAGGGTGACGGTGCGGTTGGGGCGGTCCTGTCGAACCTCCATGCCCAAGTAGTGGGTGAGCTCACCGAGATCCTTCATGGTAAATTGTTGCACAAGGGCTTCTTTGAGGGCAACGAGCTCAGCGAGGTCGCTAGAGGCAAGTTTCATGTCGTCAACATAGGCAAGAAGGAAGCATCCGGAAGAGGAAGTGCGGATGAAGAGACTAGCGTCGGACTGGGCAGCGTGGAACCCGAGAGAGATAAGAGCAGATCGGAGCTTGGAGTGCCACTCTCGGGGTGATTATTTCAGGCCGTAAACGGGTCGATGAAGGCACCAAACGGCGTCGGAGAGGGTGGTGGGATGACCTTTGGGAGGTTCAAGAAAGATGGTCTCATGAAGATCACTTTCAAAGAAAGCGGCGGAGACAGCAATGGAGTGGAGCTCCATGTCGTAAGCGGCGGCAATGTGGAGGAGGGTGCAGAATGTGGTGAGTTTGGCCGTGGGAGAGTAGGTGTCAAAGAAGTCAACGCCATGCCGTTGAGAAAAACCCTTGGCAACATACCGGGTTTTGAACTCGACAGGCTTCCCAAGGGCGACTTTGACCCGGTAGATCCACATATCCTTCACCACGTTGGTGGTGGGAGGGTGGGAAACCTTAAAGTAGGTCCCGGTGGACTGAACGTTAGCGAGTTCATCATCCATGGCAATGCGCCACTCCGCGGCATGATGCCCACCAAGAGCTTGCTCATAGGTGGCGGGAACCGGGATGAGAGGGGAGGGAGTAGTGGTGACGGAGAGGAGAAGAGTGGACGGAGAAGAGAGGGCGGGGACTGAATAGTGGTGAAAATCGGGAGGGGAGGGACCGTGGTGAAGCCAATGAGGAAGAGTAGAACGGGAAGTTGTGAGGGAGAGTACTTCTTCGCGACGGTCCTCAACAAGACCAAGGTCACCATCGCGAGGGAGGGGTGGTTGAAGACGGGACGAGCAACAAGGGCCGGTGGAAGGGCGAGGCGGAAGTGTGGTTGGGGAGGAGGGAGGGAGGGAGGGAGAGGAGGATGAAGGGGGAAGGAGGCCAAGACCGCAAAGCTCGCGAAGGCCGATGGAGGGATAGGAAGAAGGGGCCAACCAGAGGGGTGTAGGAGGGAAAGTCAGGGGGGGAGGGGGAGGGGGAGCGGGATGGGGATGGGGAGGGGGAGGGGGAGGGGAATGGGGGGAAATTGCGGACATAGGAGGAGAGCAGGGAGGAGAGGGAGCAGGAAGAATGGGGAATCCGGGAGGGGAGGATGGATGTGAGGTAGAGGGAGGAGGGGGTGAACCGGCAAGGGAGGAAGTGGGGGAAGGACTCGGAGGAGTCGTGGAGGATGGGGTTGGGAGAGGCGCCGGAGAGGGGAGGACATCCAAGTGGGCCCAGTCAAGAGCGGGTATGGAGTGAGAGGTAGCGAGGAGGAAAGGGAGAGTTTCGTCGAAGGCCGCATCAATGCTATGCGTCTCTTGGCCAGTGGCGGGGTCAAGGAACACGTAGCCGGTCGACTTTGGAGTAAAGCCCACAAACGTGTGAGGGGCGGCGCGTGGGTCAACCTTGGAAGTGTATTGCTGTGAGTGTTGGTACTTCTTGAGGAGCACATATGCCGTAGAACCCCACACACGAAGATTGGAGACGTCCGGTTTCCTACCGAACCACGCCTCCCATGGAGTAACATCCGGAAGAATAGAGGAAGGGTAAAGGTTGTGGACGTAGGTGTAGCCGAGAACGTACGCCCAACAAGATTTCGGTGCCGAAGCATGAGTAAGGAGTGTGCGGATGATGGCGAGGAGAACGCCGTTGCGGCATTTGGCAACACCGTTTTATTCGGGTGACTTGGGTAGAGTAAGTTGATGGTCAATGCCGTGGTGGTCGCAATACTCCGAAAGGAGAGTGGAGAGGAATTCGCCTCCACGGTCGGAGCGGAGATGGAGAATGTTGCGCCCAAAACGGGCGGATGCATGGTTTGCCCATGCAAGAAAAGTTTCCTGTGCATCAGATTTGGAGGCGAGTGGGAGTCCAGTTCCAAAGCGAGTAGAGTCATCAACGATAGTGAGGGAGTAAGAGTGACATTGGAGAGGGGTGGGGTGAATTGGGCTGACAAGGTCAAGGTGGACCAAGTCAAGAGGCTTAGGGGCACGGGAGGGGTGAGGGGGATGGGAGGTGGCTTTGAGCTTGCCGAGGGTACAAGAGGGACAAGTGGGAGCAGGGAGAGTGGGAATAGGTGGGAGACGCGGGAGACCAACGACCATGTTCTTGGGTTTGAGGCGTTGGAGGGCGGCAAAGTTCGGATGTCAAAGTTGGTGATGGTGGAGGATGTGAGGGTTGGAGATGTGACGGCACAAGCAAGTTGGAGAGGGAGAGGCGGTAAGGGCGGGTTGTGAGCAAGGAGCAGAGAGGCGGTAGAGGTTGTTTGAGAGGCAAAAGGTTGTGAGATGAGAGCCGGAGGAGGAAGTGAGATGAGCTTCGGTGCCAAAGGCGGGAAAGGTAATGGTGATGCCCTCTTGTTGGAGTTGGCAAACCGAGAGGAGATAAGTGCGAAGGGAGGGAACATGGAGGCCGGAGATAGATCCATGAGGGGAAGCGGGTGATGACAGGGTCGCTTGGGAATTACACGTGGCACTCATGGAGGTGGTGGCTCCATTGATTGTGACGGGGGAGGACAGGGGAGAGATGTGATCGGCATCTCGAAGAGTGTGGGTTGCTGCACCAGAGTCGAGTGTGTAAGGAAAAATGGGAGCAGCGGAACATGCAGAGAAGCAAGTGGCGTGGAAGCTGCCAAAAAGATGCGGAAGGCTGACGGAAGATGACGTCACAGCAGGAACAGAAGTACACAGACAGGGAATTACAGCGCGAGGAGCGGAAGCGACGAAGCGCTAAGGGTAAGTGATCAAGGGCGACACTTTCAGTAATGAAGAGACGTTGGGGACCGAAGCGCGCACGGAGGGACACTACGGTTCGGGTTCCACACCGAATGATCACTCTGGGATGTGAGAAGGGCGAGTGAGGATCCGATGGTAGCTTAGGTCCCAATGCACCTTACAGAACTGATAGATGATTGAGCGGAGGCGACGATCAAAGTGATGAGAGCGATGAAGCGAGGAACGACAATTGAGCGGAGGCCATGGATGATGAATGATATTGAGGAGGAATTGACCAAGGCAACTAGATTACATGAATCCTACTGCTATTAGTACTAGTCCTAGAGATTAGAGTACAAGTGTCTACATCCATTAGAGTGGATGGTGCGAGACGAGAAGCCGGAGCGCCATTGTGCTGCTGCTGCACCTTCTGTGTGTGCGCGGTGCGATGGGGCGGGGCGGCTCCACACCATCTTGTGCTCTTGGGAGTCCTCCCACGTTACGTGGAGGACGTGCTTCTTCTGCCGATCCTTGGATGTCGCCATGGAGAACGGACCAGCGGGCAGGGTTGTTGTCAGCACAACTTGCTGGTTGATACGTGATGTTGGGGGTCCGTTGGCGTTGGACGTGGTGTGCTCGAACGGCTGCATGGTCAGACCAGAGAGGTCTGATTGGTCATGCCTTCTGAGTCGTTCGGTCGGTGGGACGCGGGAGGTGAACTGGGATCCGGTTGGCTTTTCCTTTTCCCACGTGGTGGGCGTCCAGGGGAGAGTTGGGTTACGCCGAGACGAACCTGGTTGAGCCGTGTGGTTCTTGATAAAGATTCTGACAGCCCCCTTCAAGATCACACGGCTCGCAAGAAAGAACCCAAGGAACGTTCTGAGTTGCTTTTCAACAGCCCAGGAAGGATGAGGAGATTGTGTGGCAGCAGGTTGCATTCAGAGAGGAAGGTGGGAAGGTTTGCTGCTGGGTAGTTTATCACGGAAGAGGTTGGGATTTTCTTGCATAATTTGGAGACACTGTAGGCAGGAGAGAGAAGCAGCTGAAGTGGTGGGGTCCTGTATCCATGTCTTCAAGACCTGTTTGTGCAGGTGCAAAAGAAGGGCTGAGTCAAAGATGAGCTCAGAGGGAGGGTGATAGCATAGTGACAGCAGCTGGGCAGTGGTGAAGGAGTTCCAGAGGGGTGAAGGTTCTGGTGGAGGCGTGATGCTTCGGAGAGCTGGAGGGAGGAGAAAGGACTCGAGTGATGTTGGAAGAGAGGTTGGTTCTGGCAGCAGGCATGCCGCCAATGCAGAGAGTTGAATGGCAGAAGGGTTGAGGGGTGATGGCCAGATGGACCCGAGCTGAGACACGAGAGAAGTTGCACTTGGGGGTCCCGCAGATAACAGATGGCTTGATGATGGCACTGGTGGGTTTACAGAGATTTCAGCTGCTAGATCTTCAGGAGCATTAGATGGCTCTGAAGGTTGATGAGAAGTTGTTTGACAACTGCGGGACACGTTTGCTGAGGGAGGAGAAGCAATGCAAGTGTTTGAGTGGAATGTGTCAACCTATGATGTTGGAGGAGGGGATGTTGGCTGAGAAAAACCAGGAGGAACTACAGGGGCAGGTGGTAGTGCTGTCATGTCTGCTGAGGAAGTGAAAGGACTTGGCAGAGTGGATGTCCGTGTAGGGAGAAGGTTGTCAGCAGGCAGTAAAATGAGTGCATTGGAGAGTACTGGATTCTCACAGGCAACCTTGGAGTTGGAGATAGTCAAGGTTGAGATATTACTGGACAGCTGTGCTTGTTTTAAAGGCGGGATGTAGCGATCTGTTGTCTTGGTGACAGGAGGCAAGCATAACGAGCGTGATGCAGGTTCATTTGCGGAGAGGAGCTTGGTTTGTGGTGCCGGAGGCGCGGTGACAGAGGAAGTGTTCGTCTGCTGCGTGGTGGCGTCCCCAATGGAGGTACCATAGTTGCGAAGCATGAACTCGTTTAGTTCCTCGCGGGAGAAGATTGGAGTGTCAGAAAAGAGGAGAAGACCCATAGCGGCGGTAGGGTCAGAGACTTTAGTTGGGGAGGCGGCTTGAGGAGAGGAGAATGTTTCATCAGGATAGAGGTAGTCATCGTAGTCGTAGTCCAGGTAATCATCCTGGAAGGGAGGAAGGACTTCTGAAGGAGGTGGAGTACATTCGAAGGTCAACATGATGTTGGTGGCATGAGATGCGAAGGAAGGTGTAGCTGCTGCTGAGGAGGTGGTTCCCAGGGAGGAAGATGGTGTCACAGGTGTAGGAGGGATTTGACTGGTTGACGTATATGATCAAAGTTTCCTGGCAGTTGCTCGTTTGGATAGTGGTACCAGAAGAAATCCGACAACCAGGAGAATGCCATTGATGCCAGAGCAGATGAGATCGAGGGTGAGGCTATAGTTGAGACGAGGGATGTAGCCGATGAAGGCTGCGAGTCCAAAGAGAAGGCATCCAAGCGCCTCCTCTTTGTCTTGAGAGAACCTCATGATGAAGGATGGTAGGGGTTGTTAAATGACAAAAGATGTCATTACTGCTGCGGGAGGCTTATCCTGCTGTTGCTGGGAAAACGACGGCTGCTGCTGTGATGGAGAGAGTGTAAGTTGCAAAGCTTTGAAGACTATGCCCATACACAGTTTCCTCAGCCTTTGCACAGAGGAGAGGAATGAGGTGATGGCTGTGTAGCTGGCGCGGCTCGGCTCGGCGGTTCACGCGTCAGGGGCGTCGGAGCAAAGGGAGTGGCGTCTGCAGGAGAAGTTGATGCTCCTGCGGAGGTTTGGGATGCTGTGCCCATACACAACGTCGTCGACCTTGCAGTATCGAGTGAAAGCAAGCAATGGCGATGCGGCAACTGCTGATCAACTTGCGTAGAGCGGAGGGGCAGTTCACACGTTAGCAAAGAAGGAGGCGATGATGACGGTGCCCGGATGTTTCTCTGGGCTCTGATACCATGTCAAGAAAAATGGGAGCAGCGGAACATGCAAAGAACTAGTGGCGCAGAAGCTGCCACGAAGATGCAGAAGGCTGACGGAAGATGACATCACAGCGGGAACAGAAGTACACGGACAGGGAATGACAGCGCGAGGAGCGGAAGCGACGAAGCGCTAAGGGTAAGTGATCAAAGGCGACACTTTCAGTAATGAAGAGACGTTGGGGACCGAAGCGCGCACAGAGGGACACCGCGGTTTGGGTGCCACACGGAATGATCACTCTGGGATGTGAGAAGGGCGAGCGAGGATCCGATGGCAGCTTAGGTCCCAATGCACCTTACGGAACTGATACATGATTGAGAGGAGGCGACGATCAAAGTGATGAGAGCGATGAAGCGAGGAACGACAATTGAGTGGAGGCAATTGATGATGAATGATATTGAGGAGGAATTGACCGAGGCAACTAGAGTATAGGAATCCTACTGCTATTAGTACTAGTCCTGGAGATTAGAGTACAAGTGTCTACATCCATTAGGGTGGATGGTGCGAGACGAGAAGTCGGAGCCGCCATTGTACTACTGCTGCAGCTTCTTTCTCTGCGCGGTGCGATGGGGCGGGGCGGCTCCACACCATCTTGTGCTCTTGGGAGTCCTCCCACATTACGTGGAGGAGGTGCTTCTTCTGCTGATCCTTGGATGTTGCCACGGAGAATGGACTAGCAGGCAGGGTTGTTGTCGGCACAACTTGCTGGTTGATACGTGATGTTGGGGGTCCGTTGGACGTGGTGTGCTCGAACGGCTGGATGGTCAGACCAGAGAGGTCTGATTGGTTATGCCTTCTGAGTCATTCGGTCGGCGGGACGCGGGAGGTGAACTGGGATCCGGCTGGATTTTCCTTTTCCCACATCGTGGGTATCCAGAGGAGAGTTGGGTTACGCCGAGACGAACCTGGTTGAGCCGTGTGGTTTTTGATAAAGATTCTGACAGAGTGTTTGTTCAGTAAAGAGGGAGGGAGACATGGATTACATCGCAAATCATGTGTTGATGTCATGAACAAGAGGGAGGGAAGTGCTACCTACCGGGGCCACATAGCTTACAACGGTGGTGGGCTTCCATGAAGCTTGGCGGTCGCGGCGAGCCTTGGAGAAGATGTCCGCCCAACGAGGACGGTCGTTGTACTTGCGGTTGGACGATGCCGCAAGCCACTGATTTGCTTGGGCGTGGTCACATCTGGACTGACGGTGGTTGAGGCCACCGCACACCGTGCCCTTGAGCGGGCCATGGAGAGGTGCATGTTGGCACGCCGGAAACTTGTTGGGGTGGATGGGAGGGGCATAGACTGAGGTGTCACCGAAAGGAGGAGGCGGTGCGTGGAGGTTTATTGCCGCGCCTTGGTGTTGATGCTTGGTGGCAAGTTTCGGGATGGCAAGAAGAGAGCTGCCATGGTAGCAACGGAGGCCATGAAGGGAGAGTTAAGAGAAGGCGGGTGGGCAGCCGGGGAGAGAAAAAAAATTAGGTCAAAAAGTGAGAAGTGTCCTTTCTAATATTTTTTGTGATGGAAAGTTGGGGGAGGAGGCCAGCTAGGAGGGGGCCCAGAAATTTTTGGAGTGGGAGCACCAAAGGCGAAACGCGGGCGACAGATGAGGTTGGCAGAAATCTGACGATGTCCGGGAGAGCCGAGGGAGAATCCGAAAACGGATTTTTTGCGATGAAAAAGTAGAGGGGGGTTTTGACTCCAAATAGCTCCAACAAGAACTGGAGTGAGAGGACCGAAAGCAAAGTTATCGCGATGGAAGTCGTGGACAGAAAATTGCCAAGGTTGAGAAAAATCCTAAAAATGTTTTTTTGGTGGAAAGGTAAAGGGGGAGGTCAGCTGCATTTTTCTCCAGTCAGAATTTGCTTTGAAGCGTGGAAGATGAAACGCTCGCGACGGACGTGTGCTGGAGCAAAGTGTCAGAAATTGACATCATAGGAACTCACTGTGGTCACTCATTCAGGAAAAGATTAGCCTTTCTCAATAACGGTTCAGGCTCAAGTCCGAACCACCTCGGTCACCAACGGTAGGATCCAGGACCGTTGAACCAACAGAGACCGAGTCATCCCCTAATAAAGTGACACCTGTCACCCACGTCCGGCTAGTGGAAAGGAGCCGTTGCACATGCTTTTGTCCTGTTTTGTCCATATATACCGAGGAGGTTCATTCCCTCATGTCAATCAGAACAGATCTTCCCATCCTGTTCCCCTTTGGTTCCGCGGCTTCACCGCCGTGTCTTCGCTATGCTTGCTCCTTGCATTCCCTACCATCGCAAGCCTCTCTGAGCTCTTCGCTCCATCACTCTCGCTCCTTTGCTCAGCTCTCCTATGCTAGCAACCATCACTTGTCTCGCCAGTACTCTCTCACATCAACTTTTCTACATTGACTACCTGACGTCTCAGCCTCTATCAGCCTCCACGACTAACTCCTCGAACCGTCCTCGTTTACGTCACTTTGCTTACGTACACTTGCATGTCCTGATGCTTCTGCCTGCTTCTGCTGCTGCTGTCCTCTTGTTTACATTCTTCTAACATGGTATCAGAGCATCAGGCAACATCACCTTGTGTCCCGTGACTACGTCATCGCTCTGCCGTCATCCTCCCTCCATCTCTTCCACCTGCAATCTTTTGTCGCCGCTACCGTCGCCGCGCACCTTGCTGCTTTGCCAGTAGCTGACATCAGGAGCTCTGCCTGACAAGTTCCTCGCGCTGAAGAAAAGCCTCGTCATCCTAAGAAAGCCCTACGCCCATTTTTGTGCCTGTGGCTAACAACCGATGACTTTTCGCCCACATCATACACAAGCAACTCTCAAGCTGCCACCTGCCGTCAACTACCAAGAAGCTTCCTGCTATCTTCCATTCACTGCCCCTCATTGCCTCCGCCTTCGCAAGCATCTCCTCCTCTCGCATCTTGCCCCATCAAACGCATCTGCTACTTCCCCCTTGAAATCCTCAGTCCGCTTGCGTCCATCATCTCGAGCTGCCTACTCACATCGCCCTCTCCCCTCGTCAGCAGCTACAGCCAAAACTGCCGTCATCAGGATATCGGACACCACCAGTCTTCCTCCTCCCATTTCCGAGCCAACTGGGGAACAAGCCGTCACTCTCATGACATCAGCGGTCTAGTGCCTCTGCCCGCTGCCTGACTCCCTCTACCGCAACCAACTTCCTCTAGCTGACAGGATATCGGAAACCACCAGTCTTCTTGCTCCCACTTCCGAGCCAACTGGGGAACAAGGCGTCACTCTCCTGAAAGCAGAGGAAAAGTGGTTGTGTCGTTCTACCTCCCTACCGCGTCGCCTCTCATCACACCGCCCTTTGCTTGCATCGCTCCCTACCTCTCTTCTCCATCATCATCATGAGCCTTGAGTCTTCACTTTTCACATCATTTTCATCTGCTTCCATCAGTCCTCCTTGCAATCCTCGCTTGAGTATCCTCAGCTCCTTCAGCCTCCTATTCCGGCCTCATCTCCGTCTCCCCAGCATCCGCATCATCCATGCCACCTTTACATCCATCATCTCCATCAGCATCGTTCCGCAACGCACGTGGTTCAGCCCCTGCGCCCACTCATTTATCAATCGTTTCCTCCGCTTTTGCATCGCTTTCAGCTCGGCACAAGGATCCACCCGGTCGCATCGCTCATTCCGCGACGACCTACACCCACGCCGAAATCTCCTTCCGTGTACGCGGTTCACCCCTGTGCCCACTATGTCATCATCAGCTTCCGTTTTCTCATTAGCAATCATCAGCATCTGTGAACGGCACAAGGATCTGCACGAGCTAGCTGCCCGCCTCGCAGCAGCCTGTACCCACGTTGGTAGCAGATTTCTCGCGGCGCGTTGGCTTCTGCCTTCCCCTTGCCGCATCTTACTCCCCTAATTCAGCAGCGCACGTGGTTTTGCCCCCGCGCCCTCTCCATCATCAATCGCTTCTTTGCCATCAACATCATCCTCTGCTCGGCACAAGGATCCGTCCGGTCGCATCGCCCATTCCACGACGACCTGCGTCCATGACGAAAACATCCACAGTGCACGTGGTTTTGCCCCTGCGTCCACTCCATCATCACTCGCTCCTCTGCCGTCCGTATCATCCTCTGCCCGGCACACGGATCCGCCCGGTCACATCGCTCGAGTCGCGACGACCTGCGTCCACGCCGAAACTTTGCAGGCGCACGTGATTCCACCATTGCGCCCTCTCAGTCATCAATCATTCCTCCGCTCGTTTCTTCGTCTTTCTCATCATCTCTTCATCAGCACACGAATCCACTAGGTCGCATCGCCCATTTTGCAACATCGTGCAGAACGCCTCCACATGATCAGATCGTCTGCTCCATGAACGACATACCTTCTTCAATACACAAAAGGTCACATCTGCTCTTACTTCATCCTTCAAGCAGTCTCCCCTCCTGTCAACCATTGTCAAACCTGCCTCCATCCCTTCAATCAAATCCACATGGCGGGTCGACGATCAACCTCTTGGTGGGAACAACGACAAATATCTCCTCAAACATTCGCCATTGCCTGACAGATTCCAATTCTTCACTTCAATTCTACTGGAATCCACAACTACCACATCTGGCACACCACTCTACGAAAAACTAGGAATGTAGAGATGCGCCATATCAATCTTTGGACCATCTTCTCTGAGCGAAGAGGCTACTTCCACTCTGACCACTACAACGTCAATGAGAATGAGGAAGTCACCCGATACTGGCACGACTACTTCTATACAGATTATCAGGCACTTCTCATCCTCTGGCTCACTACTGAAGAGCCCTTCAGATCATCTCTCAGGCACTATG
>SZWC01000234.1:338717-348717 GCA_023375785.1 Penium margaritaceum | reverse complement strand
CGCATCGTCTTCTTGCCTCGTCAACAGCTGCAGCCAAAACTATTGCTGTTAGGATATCAGACACCACCAGTCTTCCTGCTTCCATTTCCGAGCCAACTGGGGAACAAGCCGTCACTCTCCTGACATCAGCGGTCCACTGCCTGTGCCCGCTGCCTGACTTCCTCTGTTGCAACCAACTTCCTCCAGCTGACTGGATATCAGACACCACCAGTCTTCCCGCTCCCATTTCCGAGCCAAGTGGGGAACAAGCCGTCACTCTCCTAAAAGTAAAGGAATTGGTCGTGAAGCTCTATCTCTCTGCCGCGCCGCATCTCGTCTGGCCTCCCTCCATTTGCATTGCTTCCTACCCCTCTTATCTAGCATTCTCATCAGCCTCCAGTCTTCACTTCTCGCATCATCCCCAGCCCTCCTTGCCATTCCTCTCTAGTCTCCTCAGCTCCATCAGCCACGTGTTCCTGCCTCACCGCCATCTCTCTGTTATCAGCATCCTCCACGTCGTCTTTACATCCATCATCCATGTCATCATTGCTTCGCAGCGCACGTGGTTATGCCCCTGCACCCACTCATTCAATCGTTTCCTCAGCTTTCGCATCGCTTTCAGCTCGGCACAAGGATTCGCCCGGTCGCATCGCTCATCCCGCGACGACCTGCGCCCACGCCGAAACTTCCTTCAGCGCACGTGGTTTCGCCCCTGCGCCCACTCATTCATCAATCGCCTCCTCCGCTCCCACATCGCTTTCGGCTTGGCACAAGGATCCACCCGGTCGCATCGCCTGTTCCGCGATGACCTGCGCCCACGCCAAAACTTCCTTCAGCACACGCGGCTCGCCCCTGCGTCCACTCAACCATCATCATCGGCGTCCGTTTCATCATCAGCAATCATCAGCATCTATGACCAGCACCAGGATCTACACGAGCTAGTTGCCCGCTTCGCAGTAGCCTACACCCACGCCGGTAGTAGATTTCTCGTGGCACGTTGGTCTCTGCCTTCCCCTTGCCGCATCCTACTCCCCTATTTCAGCAGCGCACGTGGTTTTGCCCTTGCGTCCACTCCTTCATCCATCGTTCCTCTGCGATTATCCGGTTCTGCTCCGATCGACACAAGGGTCCGGCTTCAAGTAATCATCCCCTCCTCCACTTTTGCATCGTTCTTCGCTCGGCATAAGGATCTGACCGGTCGCATCACCCATTCCGTGACGACCTGCACCAAGGCCGAAAGTTTCACTACATAAGTTTCCTTGGTCCTGCATCAACTCCGACATCCAGCATTCTTCATCCTTCACTCCTTCACCACCATCATCAACAAGTCTCAACTGCTTGGATTAAGTGTTTTGTGACAATCTGTGACTGGATCTACGAGTTAGTACACAAATCTACAGCTTCGAAGATCCTTGGCCTCTCCCCTAAGGCCCAACAAGTCTGAAAACTCTCCCTGTGTCGTTCCAAGCAACCCTCACATATGGCGGCCAGGGAAGGTTCAACCCCTCAGCAACGGTGTCTTTGGTGGAGACATGGAAAACCCATCAATCAGGGAACTGGAGAACTCACTCACAGAATCCGCATTCTTCACTTCAACGATGCAGGCGAAGTCAAGTATGATGAGTGGCTTGCTGCACTAGAACTACATGCAGATGTGAGCTTTGGTACCCTTGAACTTTGGGACATCTTCAGCAAACAACAAGATTACTTCCACGTTGACTTCTCCACTCTCAACATTCAGCAATACTGGAGCAACTACTTCCTCGCCAAATATCAAGCCCTGGTCATCTTGTACCTCACCACCGACCGTCCATTCCATTATATTCCTCAGGCGTATGATCCTTGCTCAAGTGACATTTCCAGTCTCATGAGCAACATAAGCCACGAGTGCAGACTCCGACGAGGACATCGGTGGAGAACAAGCCACACAGGAAGGATCACCGTGGAAGACCTCCTTGAGATCTCAGACATACCTCTCCTTCACCTTCTACCCACTCCTCCAGCTCCACCTACATCTTCATCTCACTAACGCAGAAATGGTGGAACTGCCTCTAACCCAGACCATACAACATTCACTAAGTCAGTTTCAAGGGGGATGTTGGAATATCCTTATGAAACGGACTCAGTGCAGATGTACAGTCCGAGAAAATCCCTTCTCAATAATGGTTCAGGTCTCGTCACCGAACCACCTTGACCAACGGGTCTCTGGTCACCTGACCATTCGGACCCCACTGTCAAGTTATCCCCTAATAAAGTGACATCTCTCACTCGCGTCCGGCTAGCGGAAAGAAGCCGTTGGATAGTACTCTTTGTCCTGTTCTGGCCTTTTATACCGAGGATGTTCATTCCCTTGAGTTAACCAGAACAGTTCTTCCCATCCTGTTCCCCTTTGGTTCCGCGGCTTCGCCGCCGTGTCTTTGCTCTTCTCGCACTTCACACTTCTTGTCTTTGCCAGCCTCTCACAACTCTTCGCTCAGTCACTCCCACTCCTTTGCTCAGCTCTCTTACTCCGCCGGCCATCACTCATCTGGTTAGCACTCTCTCACAACCAAGCTCGTCTACCTTGACTGCTTCCCGTCTCAGCCTCTTTCAACCTTCGCGACTAACTCCTCGGGACCGCTCTCGCTTACGTCACTCCGCTGACGTACATCTGGATGTTTCGATGCTTCTTCTTGCTTCTGCTGCTGCTATTCTCATGCTTGCATTCTTCTGACACATTCATCGTCCATCTGTCCGCCCATCCATCCTGATTTCTCTCTGTCCATTCCTACGTCCCTCCGTCCATCCATCCGTCCGTCTGACCATCCGCCATCCGTCCGTCCGTCCGTCCGTCCATCCGTCCGCCTGTGCGTCTGACCGTCTGTCCGTATGTCCGTAAGTCCCACCCTCCCTCCCTCCCTTCCTCCCCTCCTCCTCCCCCTCCTCTATCTCTCTCTCTCTCTCCCGCCTCCCGCCCTCCCCCGTGCCCTCCCTTCCTCCCTCCTTCTGTCCCCCTCTCCCCTCCCGCCCTCCCTCTCTTGATCTCCTTCTCTCCCCCTCACCGCACTCACCCCCTCTCTCTCCCTATTGTTCCCTCTCTCTCTCTCTCTCTCTCTCTCTCTCTCTCTCTCTCTCTCTCTCTCTCTCTCTCTCTCTCTCTCTCTCTCTCTCTCTCTCTCTCTCTCTCTCTCTCTCTCTCTCTCTCTCTCTCTCTCTCTCTCTCTCTCTCTCTCTCTCTCTCTCTCTCTCTCTCTCTCTCTCTCTCTCTCTCTCTCTCTCTCTCTCTCTCTCTCTCTCTCTCTCTCTCTCTCTCTCTCTCTCTCTCTCTCTCTCTCTCTCTCTCTCTCTCTCTCTCTCTCTCTCTCTCTCTCTCTCTCTCTCTCTCTCTCTCTCTCTCTCTCTCTCTCTCTCTCTCTCTCTCTCTCTCTCTCTCTCTCTCTCTCTCTCTCTCTCTCTCTCTCTCTCTCTCTCTCTCTCTCTCTCTCTCTCTCTCTCTCTCTCTCTCTCTCTCTCTCTCTCTCTCTCTCTCTCTCTCTCTCTCTCTCTCTCTCTCTCTCTCTCTCTCTCTCTCTCTCTCTCTCTCTCTCTCTCTCTCTCTCTCTCTCTCTCTCTCTCTCTCTCTCTCTCTCTCTCTCTCTCTCTCTCTCTCTCTCTCTCTCTCTCTCTCTCTCTCTCTCTCTCTCTCTCTCTCTCTCTCTCTCTCTCTCTCTCTCTCTCTCTCTCTCTCTCTCTCTCTCTCTCTCTCTCTCTCTCTCTCTCTCTCTCTCTCTCTCTCTCTCTCTCTCTCTCTCTCTCTCTCTCTCTCTCTCTCTCTCTCTCTCTCTCTCTCTCTCTCTCTCTCTCTCTCTCTCTCTCTCTCTCTCTCTCTCTCTCTCTCTCTCTCTCTCTCTCTCTCTCTCTCTCTCTCTCTCTCTCTCTCTCTCTCTCTCTCTCTCTCTCTCTCTCTCTCTCTCTCTCTCTCTCTCTCTCTCTCTCTCTCTCTCTCTCTCTCTCTCTCTCTCTCTCTCTCTCTCTCTCTCTCTCTCTCTCTCTCTCTCTCTCTCTCTCTCTCTCTCTCTCTCTCTCTCTCTCTCTCTCTCTCTCTCTCTCTCTCTCTCTCTCTCTCTCTCTCTCTCTCTCTCTCTCTCTCTCTCTCTCTCTCTCTCTCTCTCTCTCTCTCTCTCTCTCTCTCTCTCTCTCTCTCTCTCTCTCTCTCTCTCTCTCTCTCTCTCTCTCTCTCTCTCTCTCTCTCTCTCTCTCTCTCTCTCTCTCTCTCTCTCTCTCTCTCTCTCTCTCTCTCTCTCTCTCTCTCTCTCTCTCTCTCTCTCTCTCTCTCTCTCTCTCTCTCTCTCTCTCTCTCTCTCTCTCTCTCTCTCTCTCTCTCTCTCTCTCTCTCTCTCTCTCTCTCTCTCTCTCTCTCTCTCTCTCTCTCTCTCTCTCTCTCTCTCTCTCTCTCTCTCTCTCTCTCTCTCTCTCTCTCTCTCTCTCTCTCTCTCTCTCTCTCTCTCTCTCTCTCCCTCTCTCTCTCTCTGTCTTCCTCTCTCTCTCTCTCTCTCTCTCTCTCTCTCTCCCCCTCTCTCTCTTGCTCCAGCCCTCCCTCTCGGCCTCCACAACTGTCTGTCTGTTGGACCGCCACGTTCGTTCGTCCCTCCGTCCATCCATCTGTCAGTCCGACCGTCCGCCATCCGTTCGTCCTTCCGTCCATCCATCCGTCCGTCTGTCCGTCCATCCATCCGTCCGTCTATGCATCTGACTGTCTGTCCGTCTGTCAGTAAGTCACATGTTCCCTCCCTCCCTTCCTCCCCTCCTCCCCCCTTGCCCCTCTCTCTCTCTCTCTCTCTCTTTCCCCCGCCTCCCGTCCTCCCTCATGCCCTCCCTCCCTCCCTCCTCCCGTCCCCCTCTCCCCTCCCGCCCTCCCTCTCTTGATCTCCTTCTCTCCCCCTCACCGTCCTCATCCCCCACTCTGTCCCCGTCTCTCCCTCCCTCTCTCTCTCTCTCCCCGCATGCCCATCATTCCGTTCATCCATCTTTCCATCCGACCGACCGTCCGTCTGCCTGTCCGTCCGTCCATCCGTCCGTCCCTCCGTCTGTGTCTCCCTCCCCTCCTCTCTCCCTCCCTCGCTGTCCCATCCACCCGCCTGTCCTCCTCCCCTGTCCCTCTCTCTCTCTCCCTCTTTCTCTCACACACACACTCTCTCTCTCTCTCCCTCCCCATCTTTCCCTCTCTCTCTCTCTCTCTCTCTCTTTCTCTCTCTCTCTCTCTATCTCTCAATCTCTTTTTCTTTCTCCCTCATTGCCTCACTCGTTCCCCCGCTCTCACCATCACTCCCTCAGTCATTCCCTTCCTCAACCCCTCCCTCATTCCCTTGCTCCCTCCATCACTGCCTCAATACGTCCCTCCCTCAATCACTCCCTCACTCCCTCACTCACTCACTCCTTCACTCCCTCACTCGTTCCCTCAGTCACTCCCTCACTCCTTCACTCATTCCATCATTCACTCTCTTGCATAATCTACCCTCTCTCTCTCTCTCTCCCTCTCTCTCTTGCTCCAGCCCTCCCTCTCGGCCTCCACATCCGTCTGTCTGTCCGACCGCCTCTGTCGTTCGTCCCTCCGTCCATCTGTCCGGCTGTCTGTCCGTCCGTCCATCTGTCCGCCCATCGATCCTTCTTTCTCTCTGTCCGTTCCTACGTCCCTCCGTCCATCCATCCATCCGTCCGACCGTCCGCCATCCTTCCGTCCGTCCGTCCATCCGTCCGTCCATCCGTCCGTCCTTCCGTCCATCCGTCCATCCGTCCGTCTGTGTGTCAGACTGTCTGTCCGTCTGTCCGTAAGTCCCATCCTCCATCCCTCCCTTCCTCCCCTCTGTCAGAATCAAGCGACTCCGTCAAGGTGACTCCTCACTTCCCAGAAAGGAGAACAACCTCTGACCCGGGTACAGGTCAGATAACTTCTCCCCTGCTCCAAATCCCTCGCAGGGGAGAAGTTATCTGACCTGTGCCGAGTTCCCTGACTCCCTCTGCCGCAACCAACCTCTTCCAGCTGATAGGATATCGGACACCACCAGTCTTCCTGCTCCCACTTCCGAGCCAACTAGGGAACAAGCCGTCACTCTCCTGAATGTAGAAGAAGAATTTGCGACGCTCTGCCTCCACCTGCCGCGTCGCGTCTCATCTCGGCTCTCTCTGCTCGCGTCGCTCTCTGTCTCTCGTCTTCTCCATCATCATTAGCCTTCGGTCTTTGTCTTCAGTCGCCTCCATCATTCCTCCTCCTCCTCGCTCAAGTTTCCTCTGTTTCATCAGTCGCCCGTTCCTGCCTCATCTCTGCCTCTTCATCATCAGCATCCTCTGCGCCGCCCTCCCATCCATCATCCGCATCAGCATCGCTTCATCGCGCACGTGGTTCCGCCTCTGCAGCCACTCATCAATCAATCGCTTCCTCCGCTTCCGCAATCGCCTTCAGCTCGGCACAAGGATCCGCCCGGTCGCATCGCCCACTTCCGCGACGACCTCCGCCCACGCCGAAACCTCCGTCGGCGCACGCGGTTTGCCCCTGCGCCTACTTATCAATCAATCGCTCCCTCCGCTTCGCATCGCTCTTAGCTTGGCACAAGGATCCGCCTGGTCGCATCACCCTTCCGCGACGACCTGCGCCCACGCCGAAAACTTCCTTCAGCGCACGTGGTTCACCCCTGCGCCCACTCAGTCATCATCATCATCTTCCGCTTCAGCAATCATCAGCATCTGTGAATGGCACAAGGATCCGCCCGGTCGCATCGCCTTTTTCCGCGACGACCTGCGCCCATGCCGAAACTTCTTCAGCACACGCGGCCCACCCCTACGCCCACTCTACCATCGATCGTTCCTCCGCCATCATCCACTTCCGCTCTACTCGGCACAAGGATCCGCCTGGTTGCATCGTGTGTTCCGCGACAACCTGCGTCCACGCTGAAAACATCTGCAGCGCACGTGGTTTCGCCCTTGTGCCCAATCCATCATCCATCGCTCCTTTATCAACATCATCCCCTGCTCGGCACAAGGACCTGCCCGATCACATCGCCCACTTCCCAGCTACCTGTCTCTTCCTCACCACTTAACTCAGCTACTCCAGTCTGACTTCACTCAACATCGCTGACTACACAGAACCTTGCTCCACCGCCTACCTCACACGAATCCTTCCTCATCATGACTGACTGGGAGACGTGTCTTGTCAAATTTCCACCAAGACAAGAGCGAACCATCTTCTTCAACTCTCTCGCTCGAAACTATGGACCACTCAACTTCGACATCTTCCCAGAAAACTTCCTCATCTCAATGTCCACTCTCCACTTCTACACGACCAGCAGGGCATGCACCAACATCTTCCAGTGGTCAAGAGACTTCCTCACCATGTATTCTCCTATCTACGTCCAAGGAGAATCCATCATTGCTGCCCCTCAACCTCCATCGAGCAACTCAACCACACCAAGTCAGCAAATGGAACAGTCGATCAGAAGGTCTCTGTATCGCATTGCATACCCAGAATTTCATCCACACATCAATTCTCATCCTGGCAATATACGACAGATGTGGATTGACCTTCTCAAGGCATGCCTCTGTCCACTGCCAGACCCAATCATACCACCTCCGCTACTACCAAGTAGCCTCTATCCCAAAGGGTTTGTACTCCATCGACACTATTCAAGGTCATGCTGCACTGACCAACCTCCGCACACACAAGTCCTCTCTCCTTTGTCACCTTGACGAAGTCACGAAGGGTGTCAGAATCAAGCGACTCCATCAAGGTGACTCCTCACTTCCTAGAAAGGAGAACAACCTCTGACCCGGGTACAGGTCAGATAACTTCTCCCCTACTCCAAATCCCTCGGATACTCCGAGTTCTCAATAACGGTTCAGGTCCGAGACCGAACCATCTTGACCAAACGGCCCTCGGTCAGACTAACCGTTGAGCCCAACATGTCAAGTCATCCCCTAATAACGTGACATTTGTCACTTGCGTCCGACTAGTGGAAAGAAGCCGTTGCTCTGCTCATTTGTCCTGTTCTGTCCTTTTATGACCGAGGATGTTCATTCCCTTGAGTTAACCAGAACAGTTCTGCCCATCCTGTTCCCCTTTGGTTCCGCGGCTTTGCCGTCGTGTCTTCGCTCTGCTCGCCCCTCGCATTTCCCGTCTTTTCCAACCCCTCTCAACGCTTTGCTCAGTCACTCTCGCTCCTTCGCTCAGCTCTCATACTCCGCTAACCATCACTTACCTCATCAGCTCTCTCTCTCATATCAACCTATCTATCTTGGCTACCTCGCATCTCAGCCTCTATCAGCTTCCGCGACTAACTCCTCGGACCGCTCTTGCCTACGTCACTCTGCTGACGTACAGTTGCATGTCCCGATGCTTCTGCTTGCTTTTGCTGCTACTGCCCTCGTGCCTGCATTCTTCTAACACCCTCCTCCCCCCTCCCCCCTCTCTCTCTCTCTCTCACTCTCTCTATCTCTCAATCTTTTCCTCTTCCTCCCTCATTGCCTCACTCGTTCCCCCGCTCTCACCATCACTTCCTCAGTCATTCCCTCCCTCACCCCCTCCCTCATTCCCTTGCTCCCTCCGTCACTGCCTCACTCCATCCCTCCCTCAATCACTCCCTGAATCCCTGACGCCCTCACTCACTCACTCCCTCACTCCCTCACTCGTTCCCTCACTCAATCCCTCACTCCTTCACTCATTCCCTCATTCACTCTCTTGCACTCCCTATCCCTCTCTCTCTCTCTCTCCCTCTCTCTCTTGCTCCAGCCCTCCCTCTCGGCCTCCACAACCGTCTGTCTGTACGACCGCCTCTTTTGTTCATCCCTCCGTCCATCCGTCCATCCGTGCGTCCATCCATCCGTCCGTCCGTCCGTCCGTCCATCCGTCCGTCCATCTTTCCGCCCATCCATCCGTCTTTCTCTCTGTCCATTCCTACGTCCCTGCGTCCATTCATCCCTCCGCCCGACCATTCGCCATCCGTCTGTCCGTCCTTCTGTCCATCCGTCCATCTGTGCGTCTGACTGTCTGTCCGTCTGTCCGTAAGTCCCACCCTCCCTCCCTCCCTTCCTACCATCCTCCCCCCCTATCTCTCCCCCTCTCTCTCCCTCTCCCTCTCTCTCTCTCTTTCTCTCTCTCTCTCTCTCTCTCTCGCTTTCTCTCTCTCCCTCATTGGCCCATCGTTCTCCTCCTCTCTCCCTCCCCCCTCCTCTCTCTCTCTCTCTCTCTCTCGCTTTCTCTCTCTCCCTCATTGGCCCATCGTTCTCCTCCTCTCTCCCTCCCCCCTCCTCTCTCTCTCTCTCTCTCTCTCGCTTTCTCTCTCTCCCTCATTGGCCCATCGTTCTCCTCCTCTCTCCCTCCCCCCTCCTCTCTCTCTCTCTCTCTCTCTCGCTTTCTCTCTCTCCCTCATTGGCCCATCGTTCTCCTCCTCTCTCCCTCCCCCCTCCTCTCTCTCTCTCTCTCTCTCTCTCTCTCTCTCTTTCTCTCCCTCTCTTCCCCGCCTCCCATCCTCCCCCATGGATTGTCAACCTCCCACTCCTCCAACTTCTCCTCTTAACCCCGCTCATCCTCTGCATGTACCCGCTGTCTGTCTTTACAAATCATTTGATTCGTTGATTGACACTCATTTCACGGTGTGCACTGCATTACCCGTGATGTTTTCTCCCATGTTTCCCAATCTCTCGTCTTCCTCCAGGTTGCCCATCCCTTCCTCGCACGTGCCCTTTCCTTTCGTCTTGCCTCCCACCTTGCGTCCTTCCCTCCCCCACCATGTCCCCCGTCTCTTGCTCCTCCTCCTCCTACACCTCCTCCTTCTCCTCCTCCTCCTCCTCCTCCTCTTCATCCTCCTCCCCCTCCTCCACCTCCTCTGTCTCTTCCTCCTCCTCCTCCTCTTCCGACTCCTCCCCTTCCTGCTCCCCCTCCTCCTCCTCCTCCTCCTCCTCCTCCTCCTCAGTGTCCCCCTCATCATCCTCCTTCTCGCCCTCCTTCTCCTCCTCCTCCTATTTCTCCTCTTGCTCCTCCTCCTCCTCCTCCCCCTCCTCCTCCTCCTCCTCC
>SZWC01000234.1:327386-338651 GCA_023375785.1 Penium margaritaceum | reverse complement strand
CTCCTCCTCCTCCTCCTCCTCCTCCTCCTCCTCCCACTACTCCTCCTCTTCCCCCTTCTCCTCCTCATGCTCCTCCTCCTCCTTTTCCTTCTCCTATATTCCTCGGTGCTCGTCTTCCCATTCCCTCTCCTTCCCTGCCCCCTCCCTCGTCTCCGCTTCCCTCTCCTTGCCGTGGACTCTTCTTTGCCCTGCCCCCTTTGCCACGTGCCATGTGCTCTCGCACATGGAACATGGCCTGGTTTACTCGTGTTCTTGTGCATCCTTGTCCGTGGTTTGTAGGTCTTCGTCCAGCCTCTGTCCTCGGGTCCCCCGCTCTCTTCCTATGTTGCTTGCAGCCATTGCTTCCTTGGAGTCGTGCTGTCCACTCTCCAGCCCCCACCAATCCCCTCGTCGGCACTCTCCGTGCTTTCTGTCCGAAGCCACCAAGAGCGGGCCTGGGATAGCCTATGGGCTCCACCCATGCCAGGCTTGCGGTTTGTCTTGTCGAGATACGCTCAGGTTGTGGTATGATAACCTACCGCTTAGGTTATGGTATGCAAACCACCCTGACCTCCCACACTTACATTGTCATGTTAAAATAGTTAAGATAGCACCCAAGCCTAGTCAATAGTTTTACGGTTGGTCCCATCGGGACAGCTATAACAAGTCTGGGGCATATTAGAATGGTTGTCTCTATTTAGGATTTCACCCCAACGGTTGGTGTAGCCGTTCGATTGAGCGCGCGTCAACGGTGTTAGCCGTTGGGTTGAGCACGCGTGCCAACGGTGTTTGCCACCACGGCGTCCTGCCCCCTCGCATGCTTATGTACTGCTGTTGTCCTTTGATTATCTATTCTTGATCTTAACCATTCCTCTCACCTAGATCCCCCCTTCTACCGTCCATCTCAACAAGCTTCTCCTGTCCGGAATGGTTTTTTTAGTCGCCAAAAACCACCCCCCCCAACACAAGACTGCGATATCTAAATATCTACGTTCGTCGTTAAGAAACACCTTACTCATCCAAACGGATCCAACGTACTGAAGAAAAAGATAGGACTACAGCGCATGTTGTAGAATTTGCGACAATTTTTTACCGAATAGGTATCTTTCGGGCCCCGCGGTAACGGGGCCCGGCAGATTCCCTTTCATTGCAGGGGGAATCTTGGACTCCCTTTCATCTTTTTTTTTTTCTTCTTCTCTGTGGATCGTACCATGTATTCGTCGTGCAAACCCAATGCAAACCCTCCCCAGGATAAATCCCAGGGTTAAAGGGTTTAATTTTGTGTGGGCATGTGCCGGGCATGTGCCCGGCACATTCCCTTTCGTCGCAGGTGGTCTCGCACACCCCACGCAAACCCCCCAAAATCCCCCTTCGAATAGTCACAAACAACTTCATGAAAGGGTTTGTAATTGTTCCCATGATGATGTCATCCATCCAAGTACTCATGCATGTCCCATCGAGTCGAATCAAAAAAGGACTCAAAACACTCAAAATCCGTCAGGTGACCCCCACCTGACGGATTTCCTTTCCAGGTACGGGCACGGCTGTCATGTCGTCTTTGACTACTGGCATGGTTGTCATCTCGATTTCGACTACGGGCGCGGTTGGCATATCGTTTTCGACAACGGGAACCATTGCAAAATCGTGCCAAACGACGGGTATATTACAACATGGTCCCTCATTTTTAAGGTAGATATGGATATCCATAAAATAAGTGACAATATTGTCACTTATTTTATTGATAATGGCACGGTAGATATGGATATCGATAAAATAGGTGACAGTAACAGATCTAAAAACAGATGTACATCTACCCTAATTTTTTAAGTATAAATTTACTCCTCCGATTCAATTTACGTTTAGATATAAATATAAAACAACTTAAATTTTACATGCGCCGAATTGCATTTGCGCCCCGTACTTCGAAACTTAAAGAAACCATGCCCTGAACCTGGGGTTTCAATCATCCGTGCCCCATACCTGAGATTTAAATCATCCGTGCCCCGTACTTGTAAGTTAAATCAACCGTGTCCCGTACTTTCATAGATTCAGTAAAAACTAAATTATATGACAACTGTGCCCCACACTTTGAATTGGTATGAGCCGTATTGCATTCCTGTCCCGTAGTTTGAGACTTAATGCAACTGTGCTCCATACTTGAAACCATCGACCGGACAGCGCAAAATGTCGGTGCCCGTCGCCGGCTTGTCATGGGGTCATTGCTCCCTCGCGAGGTCGTGATCGAGCGATGACCCCTCTGTTCTTTCTTTTTTTCTTCGTCATGAAAACCCCCTATTAGGGTATAGGGTTTTCTGTGTTCTGCGTGGGCTCCGCCCGCACAAAACACAAAACCCTATACCCAAATAAGGGGTTTGCATGTCGAACAAAAAGAACGGACAAAGGGGCCATCGCTCGATCGCGATCGCGCGAAAACGCCCTTTTCAAATTGTTTCCACTGACGCAAAAACCCTACCAGTTCGCCATGCAAACGAAGTTCAAACCCAACCCCGAATTACACTCGGGGTTTTGGGTTTTATTGTTGCGCGGGCACCTGCCAGGCCCCATAGTAGCGGGCCCCGGTAGGTTCCATTTCATCGACCATGAAAATCAAAACACCCATGCGAACTCCCCGCAAAGCCCTCGAAAGAGGGAATTGCGGGGAGTTCAGCGAAATGGCTGACGTCAGCACTCCGACGGTGTTCGCATGGACCACCAAATTGACGCAAAATGGACCGCAAAACCACCTTTTAAGGCAATACGGGGCACGATTGCATTACTTAAAAAGAACGCCAAAGTACGGGGCACAGTTGTTGTTAGTTAAAAAGTACGGGGCAGATTTGATTTCTTTCCAATCAGTATTCACTGTTATCCATGAGCTCGCCACCGTGCGGAACCGCACTGGACAGGCTGTACACCCCCATGGCCAATGCTTCATGTTGTCGTATTAGACGCCGAAGCTCGCTAAGTGATGGCTAGCCATCCACGATTCGTGCATTGCGATGTCGTTGCCTTGCTGCGCTGGAGTGCCATGTCAGCATAGATCTCCTCACGGACCAATCTCAATATCCTAAAGAGTACGAAGAGATCCTTCTATCGTATTCCATGTCATAAAAATTCTTGTATAAGTCGGTCGCAGCGGTTTGCAATGTATACTTCTGGCTGCCGGATGACCCAGCAACCACCCGAGAGGTCAGGTTGGCTCTGTGCCAGCTGCTGGGGCGTGCGACACCACGCCGCGGTACTCCGGCGCCAGCTGGTCCGCATGAGGGATCTGCACGAGCATAGACACAGCGAAGTGGTCACAGTAAGCTATACAAACACAAGGGGACGTCACACATCACATCACTCCCCCATTACCCGATGGTACGCATGTCCATACGCGTCCAGGACTGACACAAGTGCACAAGGAGATGCTCAACATTCCACATCCAACCCCACTCTCAGCCACCCTCAGGCAGGGGGCACAGTCCGACAGAACAAATGGCCACCATGAACTTCCCGCGTGACAATGCCTTGGTCAGGAAGTCAGCCCGCTGCATGTCCTTGCCAACCCAGATGACGCAGATCACTTGCCGCTGCACAAGGTTGCGCACAAAATGATACTCCACAGCAATGTGCTTTGTGCGTGTAAAGTTCTCCGCGATGGCCAGGGCACTCCGGTTGTCACAGCACAATACGATGGCAGGTACAGGCTGACCCAAGCAGTGAAATAGACGACGCAGTCACACCGCCTCGGCAGTTCTGGATCCCAATGCAACATACTCAGCCTTTGAGGAGCTGCGGGCAATGCACTCCTGCTTCCCGCTCCGCCAGAACACAGTAGTCCCACCGAGCAGAAAGACATAGCCAGTGCGATTGTGGCCATCAGGGCTCCAGGCCCAGTCACTGTCCATGTAGCCGTTGAAAACCACCAAACACTACCGGCAAAAGTAGAGTCCAAGGTACGGTGTAGAGACCACATACCGCACCACTTGCATATCCGCGTGCAACGCTTGTGCCTGCGGGCATTGTGGAAACTGCACGAGCAGGTTCACGGCGAAGGCAATGTGGGGACGTGTGGTTGTGGCCAAGTACATCAGAGAGCCAACGATGCGCAGGTACAAGGTCACATCCATTGTCTTCCCCAACTGCTCTGGGTCCTCGTCCTTCAAGGCAGCTATCCATCAGGAGTGATGGGCGTGGAGGCTATGGGTACAACGTCCAAAAGGTCAGAAAAGTGCTCCCCCACAACGCAAGCATGTTGTGCATGATGCAGCAAAAGTGTGCGCCGAGATCGGTCATGCACGATCTCCATCCCGAGGAACACTACTCCCGGACTAAGGTCCTTCATCCTGTAGGCAGCCTGGAGGACTGCCTTGGCCTCCTTCACAGCCTTCATTGAAGGCAACGCGATCAGGAGGTCGTCCACATAGACGAGGATGGCTGTGAAGTGGTCAGTTGTCCGTCGAGAGAAGAGTGCGGGATTGGTGTCACTCTGCACGTAACTGGCGTGTGTCAGCATGCCGGTCATCTCCTGGTTTGAGCACCAAGGTCACTGCTTCAAGCCATACAAGGCCTTGCGCAGGCACCAGGCCTTGTCACTAGGGGCCTCGAAGCAAGGAGGATGCACCATATAAACCTCCTCCTCTAGGGTGCCGTGGAGGAACGCGTTGTTCACGTCCATCTCGTGCAACTCCCAGTCGCAATGCACCACGACACCAAGATGGGCACGGGCTGTGGTCATGTGGCCGACATAGGCAAAGCTGTAAGTAAAGTCGACACTCTCTACCTGTGAGTAGCCCTTGGCTGTCAAGCGGGCCTTTTTGCGATTTAGTGAGCCGTCAGGCTTCACCTTCTTGCGAAAGACCCACTTGGCCTGTACGACCTTCCGTCCGGATGGAGGGTCGACCAGCTCAAAGACAGCACACCACATGTCAGCATCCTCGGCAGTCAGTGCCTCCATTAGTGTGCCTGGGTGAGGGGCCAATGCAGAGGGGGCAGTGGTGGCCAAGGCATAAGCCACTAGACTGTGTCAGACGATCACGAGGTCTAACGCAGCATCACATGCGACTGCGAAGTCGCTGTTGACCAGCGCGTGACCAACATGGCATGCAGGGTGCATCTTGGTGTGATCAGCCTGGACACTCAGGCCAAGGGCCTTTGTGCCAGGGTCCCCACTCGCAACGGTAGGGGTGCGACGACACTGTGTGGCATCCCCCTCTTGCTATGCCTGTGAGGGTAGAGGCCACAGATGGCCGCGAGGGGCTCGGGAGTATCCAGACTCCGTGGTGCTCGTCCGCGACGGGGCAAGGCGCGCACACGGAATGGGGGACGCAGGGTTATGCACAGTGGCAGGCACAGACGCAAGGTCGGGCACAGAGGGAGGCACAGGCGTAGGTTTTTGCACCAATGCAGGAGTAGAGTCAAACAGAGGAGCAGGCGCAGGGTCAGACACAGGTGCGGGCGCAGGATCAGGCATAGGAGCAGCCACAGGAGCAGGATCAGGCACAGGTGCAGGATCAGTCACGGGCGCATGATCAGCCACAGGCGCAGGGTCAGGAGCAAGCGCAGGGTCAGGTATAGGGGCAGGCGGAGGATCAGGCACAGGCACAGGTGAGGGACCAGACACCGGTGCAGGGGACACGGACTGGCCCACGGGTGCGGAGCCCCGGACGCACCCATCCACAGGAGCATTCTCCTCCATCCGCCGGGGAACTGCACACGAGGGAACGTTAGAAGCCGCCTGGGAGAGGATCGCGGAAAGATCTCTGGGACTCGTTCTTCACCGAGCACGGTGAAGAACGTGCTGAGGTAGCCCTCCTGCCGCAATTGGTTACGAACAGGGAATACTTTTTTTTACAGCGTTTCACGTCCTGCCGACGGGATGTTTTAGTGCCCGTTGTACTATTATCCACATGGCATGGCTGGCGGGAAAACTCCCGGATACCCCCAACTTTGGATGACTATCTCCCCCGTGCCCCCACCCTACACAATCATTTCTACGGAGCCCCCATATTGGGGAGTCATTTTTGCAGTGCCCACATCTTAAAAACATCATTTCCGTGGTACCCTTACGTTTCAAAGTCATTTCCACGATGCCCCCATGCATGGATCATTTCTCTGATGCCCCCAAAGTTGCAAGGGGGGAGGAGGGGGGTCGATGCCCATTTATAAAACTAGCGGCCTCCCTGCCGCATTGACGTTAAGCGTGTCGCAAGGGCTTCCATGCAATCGAGGCCCTCGCGACCCTCCAAAGGTGTTGTTTCCCATCCGATGTGATGTTGTCAACATCACATTTAGTTAAGAAGAGGACCTCGATCGCGATGGTCGCAATCGATAGATGACCCCATTGTTTTTTGTTCCGACATGCAAATCCCCTATTAGGATTTAGGGTTTGTTGTTTTGTATGGGCTTCGCCCGCACAAAACACAGAAAATCCTAATGGGGGGTTTGCATGTTAAAAAACGAAGGGGTCATTGCTTGATCACGACCAAGCAAAACTGCCCTTTTCAACTTTTATCAGGTCCGCAAACCCCTTTGTTTTTCATTCAAACCCTATTCAAACCCCAACCCAATTTACACCCGGGATCTTGGGTTTTATTTTTGCGCGGGCACCTGCTAGGCTCCGCTACTGCAGGGCCCAACAGGCTCTCTTTCTTTTACCATGAAACTCGTGTCGGGATATGAATCTGACAGAGCGTGACACACCCGAGATTAAAATCTCAATAACGGTTCAGCTCCGGCCTAGAACCACCTCGGTCATCGTTCCTCACTAGCCGTTAACGGTCCCTGACCTATCAACGGCCATCCTACCGAGGGATCCCCTCATAAGCGGATTCATTGCAAGCGCGTCCGGCTAGCACAGAAGAAGCCGTTGCTCATGTCCTCTCTTCTGTTCTGATGTACATATGGAGGATGTTCATTGTGTCAGAAGAATGTAGACAGCAGAATAGTAGCAAGAGAAGCATGCAGAAGCGTCAGGACATGCAAGTGTACGTCAGAGGAGTGACGTAGGCGAGAGCAGTACAAGGAGTTAGTCACGGAAGCTGTTAGAGGCCGAGACGCGAGGTAGTCGAGGTAGACAAGTTGTTGTGAGAGAGAGGACTGGCGAGATGAGTGATGGTTGGCAGAGTAAGAGAGCTGAGCGAAGGAGCGAGAGTGACAGAGCGAAGAGTTGAGAGGGACTGGCGAAGGCAAGAAATGTGAGGAGCGAGCAGAGCGAGGACACGGCGGCGAAGCCGCGGAACCAAAAGGGGGAACAGGGTGAGCAAAACTGTTCTCGTTAACTCGAGGGAATGAACATCCTCGGTATATATCGGCAGAACAGGACAAAGGCATGTACAACGGCTTTGTTTCCACTAGCCGGACGTGGGTGACAGATGTCACTTTATTAGGGGATCACTTGACCCGTTGGTAGAACGGTCGGATGATCAAAGAGCCGTTCAGTCAAGTTGGTTCAGACGGAGTCTTGAACCTTTACTTCTGAGACTCGGATTTCTCCAAGAGATAGGAGAGGTGAGGCTGGTTCTCACTTATTTCCAACACATTCCCTCCTTAATTAACCAGAAAAGTTCTTCCCATCCTGTTCCCCTTTGGTTCCGCGGCTTCGCCGCCGTGTCTTCGCTGTGCTCGCACCTCGCACTCTTTGTCCTCGCCAACCTCTCACAACTCTTTGCTCAGTCACTCTTGCTCCTTCGCTCAGCTCTCCTACTCCACTGACCATCACTCATCTCGCTAGTTCTTTCTAACACCAGCTTGTCTACCTCGACTGCCTCCCACCTGAGCCTTGTTCAACCTCTACGACTAACTCCTCGGGACCGCTCTCGCTTATGTCACTTCACTGACGTACACTTGCTTGTTTCAATGCTTCTGCCTGCTTCTGCTGCTGTTGTTCTCATGCCTGCATTTTTCTGACAACTCGAACTCGTTGAAATCAATAGCCGTTGGAAGTAATTTTTGAGCAGTTTTGTAGCAATTTCTTGGAAAGTCCTTAACAAAATGTTTCAAAATTACGACTTCAGAATCAATGGTCAAAGGTACATACTCTTCTATAAAATGTAATTACCTTGAATACGTCAACTCTGGACTCCGATTTTCCCACGTCGTGGAAAGCTCTCTCAGAGCTCCAACCTGAAACTTTGAGTGAAATTGGCGAAAACCTCCAGTTTGACATTAATGATGAACGATGAGGGCCCAACAGAAATTATCACCTGGGATGAGGGCTTAATAAAAATGAAAGTGGCCTTCTAGAAATGACCATGTAGGGTGGGGGCACGGCGGAGATAGAGTGTGTTTCCACACATCACGTGATGGGGCTCCCGTCCGATTCTGCCCAATTCCAATGCTTAAACCGATGTGTTTTCAGGAAATGTTCGGGCATGAACGGACAAGATTGTCCTTTCCACACATGCATTTACGGAGATTGTCTCCCGATAGATGTGATCCCGGACGGGTCCATCACGCGATGGCGTTTGTCACCCGCAACACATCGTCCATCCCCATCAAGCTCGAGGCTTGATTGGCCTTGGTGGCCGAAAGAAACGCTCGAGACCTTGCTCCAAAAGTTTCTTGGCGATACATCAAAATGGACCAACGACCAGGGTCACAGAATCGGGCTACGGCCCATGCCCATCATGTAATGGCATGGGCCCATGTCGATGAAGGAGGGAAGCCATCTGGATGGATGGCTGTACGGACGCTGCCATCTAGACTGTCCGTTTTGACGAATATTTGGCTGACTTAAAACTTCATCACGTGATGGGTGGAAATACACTCATAGTCACCCGAAGTTGGGGGTATATGGGAGTTCCGTTTCGTTGCTGGGATTCAAGGATGTGAGCGAGACGGGAAGGGACAGCTCTGTCCCCTCTGGTCCTCTCGCACTAATGCTGACCCCGTCACCGGCAACTGCGTTGCTTGCACCGCCGTCGCCCGCCCTTCTGTTGCTGGCACCCCCGTTGCCGGCACTGCCGTCGCTGGCACCGCCGTCGCTGGCACTGCTGCTGCCAGCACCGCCATCCCCATTGTGAGCAAAAAGGGGTCGCGAACAAGCGTGGCAAAGAGATTGCAACGAACGCCATGAGGGTACGAGCGGGGGAGGGGGAGAGGGAGGGAGAGGGATGGGGATCCGGTGGAAGGGCAGAGGGAGGCCGAGGAGGAGGGAGTCGAGGCGGCGGGAGAACGAGTGGGATGCGGAGGCGGAGGTGACAGGCAAGGAGGAGGTGACACCGTCTTTGCCTCCACCTCCGCCGCCTTTGCCTCCGCCTCCGCCGCCTTTGCCTCCGCCTCCGTTGCCTTTGCCTCCAGCTCCGCCGCCTTTGCCTCCGCCTCCGCCACCTTTGCCTCCACCTCCGTCGCCTTTGCCTCCCCTCTGCCGCCTTCTTCTCCCCCTCTGCTGCCTTTTCCTCTATCTCCGCCGCCTTCATTTACGCCTCCACCGCCTTTGCCTCCGCCTCCGCTGCCTTCGCCTATGTCTCCGCCGTCCTCGCCTCCGCCTCCACCACCTTTGCCTCCGCCTCCGCGCATTCGCCTCCACCTCATTCACCTTTGTCTCCGCCTCCACTGCCTTTGCGTCTGCCTCCGCTGCCTTTTCCCCCGCCTCCGCCGCCTTCGCCTCCAGCTCCGCCGCCTTTGCCTCCGCCTCCGCCACCTTTGCCTCCACCTCTGTCGCCTTCGCCTCCCCTCCGCCGCCTTGTTCTCCCACTCTGCTGCCTTTTCCTCTACCTCCACCGCCTTCACTTCCGCCTCCGCCGCCTTTGCCTTTGCCTCCGCCGTCTTCGCATATTGTTTCCGCCGCCTTTGCCTCGGCCTCCACCACCTTTGCCTCCGCCTCCGTCACCTTCGCCTCAATCTCCGCTGCATATGCCTCCGCCTCCGCCGCCTTTGCCTCGACCTCTGCTGCCTTCGCCTCCGCCTTCGCTACCTTTGCCTCTACCTCTGCCACCTTCGCCTCCACAACCCCCGCCTTTGCCTCCGCCTCCGCCGCCTTTGCCTCGACCTCTGCTGCCTTCGCCTCCGCCTTCGCTACCTTTGCCTCTACCTCTGCCACCTTCGCCTCCACAACCCCCGCCTTTGCCTCCGCCTCCGCCGCCTTCGCCTCCGCCTCTGCCCCCTTCCCCTCCGCCTCCGCCGCCTTTGCCTCAGCATCCGCCACCTTTGTCTGCGCCTTTGCTACTTTTGCTTCGGCCTCCGTTGCCTTCACCTCTGCCTCCACACCTTTGCCTCCGCCTAAGCCGCCTTTGCTTCCACCCGTGCCGCCTTTGCCTCAGCCTCTGCCGCCTTTGCCTCCACCCCCGTCGCCTTTGCCTCTGCCTCCGCCACCTTCACCTCCCCCTGCGCTGTCTTCACCTCCCCTCCGCCGCCTTTGCCTCCACCTCTGCCGCCTTTGCATTCGCCTCCGCTGGCTTTGCCTCCGCCTCCGCCTCCACCACCTTCGCCTCCGCCTCCACCGCCTTTGCCTCTGCCTCTGCCGCCTTCGCCTTCCTCCCTGCCGCCTCTGCCACCTTCACCTCTGTCTCCATTGCCTTCGCCTTCGCCTCTGCCGCCCTCGCCTCCGCCTCCGGCGTCTTTGCCTCCGCCTCCACCGCCTTTACCTCCACCTTCGCCACCTTCGTCTTTGCCCCCGCCGCCTTCGCCTCTGCCTCCGCCACCTTTGCCTACGCCTACGCTGCCTTCGCCTCCGCCTCCGCAGCCTTTGCCTCCGCTCCGCCCCCTTCGCCTCCGCCTTGCCGCCTTTGCCTCTGCCTCCGCCGTCTTTGCCTCCGCCTCTGCCGCCTTCACCTTCACCTTTGCCGCTTTTGCCTCCGCCTTCGCCGCCTTTGCCTCCGCCTCCCCCGCCTTTTCCTTGGCCTCCACCGCGTTCGCCTCTGCCTCTGCTGCCTTTGCCTCCGCCTCCTCCGCCTTCACCTCCGCCTCCGCCGCCTTCGCGTTCTCCTTTGCCGCCTTTGCCTCTGCCTATGCCGCCTTTACCATCGCCTCTGCTGCCTTTGCCTCCGCCTCCACCGCCTTCCCCTCCCCCTCCGCTGCCTTTGCCTTGGCCTCCATTGCCTTTGCCTCAGCCTCCGCTTCCGACGCCTTTTTCCTCGTCCTCCGCCGCCTTCGCCTTCGCCTTTGCGGCCTTCGCCTCCACCTCCACCGCCTTCGCCTCCACCTCCGCCGCATTTGCCTCGGCCTCTGCTGCCTTTGCCTTGGCATCTACCGCCTTTGCCTCCACCTCTACTGCCTTTGCCTCCACCTCTATCGCCTTTGCCTCCGCCTCCGCCGCCTTCGCCTTCGCCTCCGTCTCCCTTGCCTTCGCCTCCGCCTCCG
>SZWC01000234.1:305222-317465 GCA_023375785.1 Penium margaritaceum | reverse complement strand
GCCTCCGCCTCCGCCGCCTTCGCCTCCGCCTCCGCTGCCTTCGCCTCCACCTCCGCCGCCTTCACCTCCGCCTCCGCCACCTTCACCTCTGCCTCTGCCTCCACTGCCTTCGCCTACACCTCCGCCCCCTTTGCCTCCGCCTCCGCCTTCTTCGCCTCTGCCTCCGCCGCCTTTGCCTCTGCCTCCGCCGCCTTTGCCTTTGCCTCTGCCGCCTTTGCCTCCACCTCCGCCGCCTTCACCTCCGTCTCCACCGCCTTCCTCTCTGCCTGCGCTTCCTTTGCCCCCGCCACCTTCACCTGTGCCTCCGCTGCCTTCCCCTCCGCTTCCGCCGCCTTCGCCTCTGCCTCTGCCGTCTTGGCCTGTGCCTCCGCCACCTTTGCCTCCGCCTCCGACGCCTTTGCCTCCGCCTCCGCCGCCTTTGCCTCTGCCTCCGCCGCCTTCCCCTCCACCTCCGCGGACTTTTGCCTCCGCCTCCACCGCCTTCGCCTTCGCCTCTGCCGCCTTCGCCTCTGCCTATGCCGCCTTCGCCTCCACCTCCGCCGCCTTTGCGTTCGCCTCCGCCGCCATTGCCTCCGCCTTTGCCTTCGCCTCCTCCGCCTTCACCTGTGTCTCCTCCACCCTTGCATCTGCCTACGCCGCCTGCGCCTCCGACTCCACCGCCTTCACCTCCGCCTCGGCCGCATTCCCCTCCGCCTCCTCCACCTTTACCTCCGCCTCCGCTGCCTTCGCCTCTACCTCCACCGCCTTCGCCTACGCCTCTGCCACCTTCGCCTCCGCCTCCGCCCCCTTTGCATCCGCCTCCGCCGCCTTTACCTCAGCCTCCGCCGCCTTCGCCTCGGCCTCAGCGGCTTTCGCCTCCGCCTTCGCCACCTTCGCCTCTGCCTCCACCGACTTCGCCTCCGCCTCTGCTGCCTTCATGTCCACCTCTGTCGCCTTTGCCTCCGCCTCCGACGCCTTCGCTCCACCTCCGCCACCTTTGCCTCCATCTCTGATGCCTTCGCCTCCGCCTTTGCCGCCTCCGCCTCCACCTCGGCCACCTTCGCCTCCGCCTCCGCCGCCTTTGCCTCTGCCTCCATTGCCTTCGCCTCCGCCTCCGCTGCCTTCACCTCCGCCTCCGCCGCCTTTGTGTCCGCCTCTGCTGCCTTCGCCTCCGCCTCCGCCACCTTCGCTACCGCCTCCGCCGCCTTCATCTCCGCCTCTGCCGCTTTTGCCTCCTCCTCCACCGCCTTCGCCTCTGCCTTCGCCTCTGCCGCCTTCGCCTTCGCCTCCGCCTATGCCACCTTTGCCTCTGCCTCCGCGGCCTTCCCCCCGCCTCCGCCACCTTTGCCTCTGCCTCTGCCGCCTTTGCCTCCGCCTCCGCCGCCTTCGCCTCTGCCTCCGCCGCCTTCGCCACCGCCCCTGCCGCCTTCGCCTCCGCCTCCGCCGCCTTCGCCTCTGCCTCCGCCGCCTTCGCCACCGCCCCTGCCGCCTTCGCCTCCGCCTCCGCCGCCTTCGCCTCTGCCTCCGCCGCCTTCGCCACCGCCCCTGCCGCCTTCGCCTCCGCCTCCGCCGCCTTCGCCTCTGCCTCCGCCGCCTTCGCCACCGCCCCTGCCGCCTTCGCCTCCGCCTCCGCCGCCTTCGCCTCTGCCTCCGCCGCCTTCGCCACCGCCCCTGCCGCCTTCGCCTCCGCCTCCGCCGCCTTCGCCTCTGCCTCCGCCGCCTTCGCCACCGCCCCTGCCGCCTTCGCCTCCGCCTCCGCCGCCTTCGCCTCTGCCTCCGCCGCCTTCGCCACCGCCCCTGCCGCCTTCGCCTCCGCCTCCGCCGCCTTCGCCTCTGCCTCCGCCGCCTTCGCCACCGCCCCTGCCGCCTTCGCCTCCGCCTCCGCCGCCTTCGCCTCTGCCTCCGCCGCCTTCGCCACCGCCCCTGCCGCCTTCGCCTCCGCCTCCGCCGCCTTCGCCTCTGCCTCCGCCGCCTTTGCCTCCGCCTCCGCCGCCTTTGCCTCAACCTCTGCCGCCTTCACCTCTGCCTCCGCCGCCTTTGCCTCCGCCTCCACCGCCTTTGCCTCCGCCTCCACCGCCTTCGCCTCCACCTCCGTTGCCTTTGCCTCTGCGTCCGCGGCGTTCGCCTCCGCCTCCACTGCCTTTGCTTCCGCCTCCGCTGCCTTAGCCTCCGGCTCCGCCACGTTCGCCTCCGCCTCCGCCGCCTTTGCCTCCGCCTCGGCCACCTTTGCCTCCGCCTCTGCCGCCTTCGCCTCCGCCTCCGCCGCCTTTGCCTCCGCCTCCGTGCCTTTGCCTCAGCCTCCGCCGCCTTTGCCCCCGCCTCTGCCGCCTTCGCCTCCGCCGCCTTCGCCTCCGCCTCCGCCGCCTTCACCTCTGCCTCCACGGCCTTCGCCTCCGCCTCCGCCGCCTTCATCTCCGCCTCTGCCGCTTTTGCCTCCTCCTCCACCGCCTTCGCCTCTGCCTTCGCCTCTGCCGCCTTCGCCTCTGCCTCTGCCGCCTTCGCCTCCGCCGCCTTCGCCTCTCCCTCCGCCGCCTTCGCCTACGCCTCTGCCACCTTCGCCTCCGCCTCCGCCGCCTTCATCTCCGCCTCTGCCGCTTTTGCCTCCTCCTCCACCGCCTTCGCCTCTGCCTTCGCCTCTGCCGCCTTCGCCTCTGCCTCTGCCGCCTTCGCCTCCGCCGCCTTCGCCTCTCCCTCCGCCGCCTTCGCCTACGCCTCTGCCACCTTCGCCTCCGCCTCCGCCGCCTTCATCTCCGCCTCTGCCGCTTTTGCCTCCTCCTCCACCGCCTTCGCCTCTGCCTTCGCCTCTGCCGCCTTCGCCTCTGCCTCTGCCGCCTTCGCCTCCGCCGCCTTCGCCTCTCCCTCCGCCGCCTTCGCCTACGCCTCTGCCACCTTCGCCTCCGCCTCCGCCGCCTTCATCTCCGCCTCTGCCGCTTTTGCCTCCTCCTCCACCGCCTTCGCCTCTGCCTTCGCCTCTGCCGCCTTCGCCTCTGCCTCTGCCGCCTTCGCCTCCGCCGCCTTCGCCTCTCCCTCCGCCGCCTTCGCCTACGCCTCTGCCACCTTCGCCTCCGCCTCCGCCGCCTTCATCTCCGCCTCTGCCGCTTTTGCCTCCTCCTCCACCGCCTTCGCCTCTGCCTTCGCCTCTGCCGCCTTCGCCTCTGCCTCTGCCGCCTTCGCCTCCGCCGCCTTCGCCTCTCCCTCCGCCGCCTTCGCCTACGCCTCTGCCACCTTCGCCTCCGCCTCCGCCGCCTTCATCTCCGCCTCTGCCGCTTTTGCCTCCTCCTCCACCGCCTTCGCCTCTGCCTTCGCCTCTGCCGCCTTCGCCTCTGCCTCTGCCGCCTTCGCCTCCGCCGCCTTCGCCTCTCCCTCCGCCGCCTTCGCCTACGCCTCTGCCACCTTCGCCTCCGCCTCCGCCGCCTTCATCTCCGCCTCTGCCGCTTTTGCCTCCTCCTCCACCGCCTTCGCCTCTGCCTTCGCCTCTGCCGCCTTCGCCTCTGCCTCTGCCGCCTTCGCCTCCGCCGCCTTCGCCTCTCCCTCCGCCGCCTTCGCCTACGCCTCTGCCACCTTCGCCTCCGCCTCCGCCGCCTTCATCTCCGCCTCTGCCGCTTTTGCCTCCTCCTCCACCGCCTTCGCCTCTGCCTTCGCCTCTGCCGCCTTCGCCTCTGCCTCTGCCGCCTTCGCCTCCGCCGCCTTCGCCTCCGCCTCCGCCACCTTTGCCTCTGCCTCTGCCGCCTTTGCCACAGCCCCTGCCGCCTTCGCCTCCACCTCCGCCACCTTTGCCTCCGCATCCGCCGCCTTCGCCTCCGCATCTGCCACCTTCGCCTCCACCTCCGCCGCCTTTGCCTCTACCTCCGCAGTCGTCACCTCCGCCTCCGTTGCCTTTGCCTCTGCCTCTGCTGCCTTTGCCTTCGCCTCCGCCCCCTTCACCTCCGCCTCCACCACCTTTGCCTCCGCCTCCGCTGCCTTTGCCTATGCCTTCGCGGCCTTTGCCTTTGCCTCCACTGCCTTCGCCTCAGCTTCCGCCACCTTTGCCGTTGCCTTCGCCCCCTTCGCCCCGGCCTCCACCGCCTTTGCCTCTGCCTCTGCTGAATTCGCCTCCACCTCCGTCGCCTTCGCCTCCGCCTCCGCCGCCTTTGCCTCCGCCTCCTCCGCCTTCCCCTCGGCCTCCACCGCCTTCCTCTCCGCCTCCGCTGGCTTTGCCTCCACCTCCGTCGCCTTCGCCTCTGCCTACGCCGCCTTTGCCTCTGCCTTCACCATCTTCGCCCCCGCCTCTGCCACCTTTGCCTCCATCTCCGCTGCTTTTGCCTCCGCCTCCACCGCCTTCGCCTCCGCCTCCGTCGGGTTTGCCTCCGCCTACGCTGCCTTCGCCTCCGCCTCCTTCACCTTCACCTCTGCCCCCGCCGCCTTCACCTTCGCCTTCGCCGCCTTTCCCTCCACCTCCCTCGCCTTCGCCTCCGCCTCCAGCGCGTTCGCCTCCACCTTGGTCCCCTTCGCCTCCGCCTTCGGCGCCTAAGCCTCCGCCTCCGATGCCTTCACCTCTGCCGCTGCCGCCTTAACCTCTTCCTCAGCCGCCTATGACTCTGCCTCCGCCGCCTTTACCTTCGCTGTGCCGCCTTCGCCTCCACCTCCACAGCCTTTGCCTTGATCTCCACCGCCTTTGCCTCCACCTCTCTTGCCTTTGCTTGTACCTCCGCTTCCTTTGCCTCCGCCTCTGCCGCCTTTGCAACCGCCTATGTCACCTTCCTCTTGGGCTCCGCCGCCTTCGCCTCCGCCGCCTTTGCCTCCGCCACCATGGCCTTCCCCTCCGCCTCCGCCAACTTCACCTCCGCCTCCGCAGCCTTTGCCTTCACCTCCGCCGCCTTTGCCCCTGCCTCCTTCGCCTTTGCCTCTGCCTCCACCGCCTTCATCTCTGCCTCCGTCAACTTTGCCTCCGCCTCCGCCGCCTTCGCCTCCGCCTCCACCACCTTCGCCTACGCCTCCACCACCTTCGCCTCCGCCTCAACCGCCTTCCCCTCCACCTATGCCGCCTTCGTCTCCACCTCCTCCGCCTTTGCCTCTGCCTCCACCGCATTCACCTCCGCTTCCATTTCCTTTGCCTCTGCCTTTGCCGCCTTCGCCTCCGCCCCCGCCGCTTTTGCCTCCGCCTGCGTCGCTTTTGCCTCCGCCTCTGCAACCACTGCCACTGCCTCTGCCTCCGCCGCCTTTGCCTCCGCCTCCATCGCCTTTGCCTTCGCCTCCGCTACCTACGCCTCCGCCTCTGCCACTATCACCTTCGCATCTGCCGCCTCCGCCTACTTCTCCGCCGCCTTTGCCTCCGCCTCCGCCGCCTTCGCCCCCCCCCTCTGCCGCATTCGCCTCTGCCTCCACCGCCTTTACCTCTGCCTCCGACACCTTCGCCTCCGCCTCTGCCACCTTTGCCCCCTCCTCCACCGCATCCGCCTCTGCATCCACCACCTTTGCCTCTGCCTCCGATACCTTTGCCTCCGCCTCCGCCGCCTTCGCCCCCCCCCTCTGCCGCATTCGCCTCTGCCTCCACCGCCTTTACCTCTGCCTTCAACACCTTCGCCTGCACCTCTGCCACCTTTGCCCCCTCCTCCACCGCATCCGCCTCTGCATCCACCACCTTTGCCTCTGCCTCCGATACCTTTGCCTCCGCCTCCGCCGCCTTCGCCTCCGCCTTCGCCGCCTTTGCCTCCGCTTCCGCTGCATTCGTCTCTGCCTCTGCCGCCTTCGCCTCCGCCTCGGCCGCCTTTGCATACGCCTCCACCACCTTTGCCTCTGCCTCCGCCCCCTTTTCATCTGCATCCATTGCGTTCGCCTCAGCCTCGGCCTCCGCTACCTTCATCTCCGCCTTTGCCGTCTTTGCCTCTGCCTCCACCGCCTTAACCTCCGCCTCTGCCGCCTTCGCATCCACCTTCGCGGCCTTTGCCTCCGCCTCCGCCACGTTTGCCTCAGCCTTTGATGCCTTCGGTCTGCATCCTCTGCCTTTGCCTCACCTCCGCAGCCTTTGTCTCCGCCTTTGCCGCCTTCGCCTGTGCCTCGGCTACTTTTGCCTCCGCCTGTGCTGCCTTCGCCTCTTCCTCCACCGCCTTTACCTCCACCTCCGCCGCCTTCACCTTCGCCTCCGTCGCCTCTGCCTCCACCTCCGGCGCCTTCGCCTCCGCCCCCGCCACCTTCGACCCCGCCTGCGCTAAGGGTGCACACCGGTACAGAACCGCGGTTCTCAGGTAGGAACCGGAACCGTGGTTCCGGTTCTGTCTCGGAACTGGAAACGCGGTTCCGGTTCAGGAACCGCGGTTCTGCGTGGAACCGCGGTTCTTCAGGGTTCCACACATGAAGACACGCACATGCACACTTCTTCTAGACAAAGTCCAGAGAGAGCAAGTTTTCATTTGACAATTATCATTTTTCTCACTTTCATAACAGATTGATGACTATGGGGAAATACCAAGCATTACTTCATAAAGAATCAGTTTGTCATGGGTTCCCTTGTCATGCACACTTGGTGTTGCCTTTTGCATTACCCATGTTGATACCCCCAATTTTGCTGCGCCCTTGATTTTTTCGCGCAGACCTTATTCCGCGCTATCCGTGGACTATGCAATTCTACAACCACTACTGCTCAAGCTAGGCATGCAGCGGAACACAGATGCCAGCTCCAAGCTATTGACAATTCCGCGGACCGCAGGTCTGGATCTCTGCGCACGAACCTCACCGATGAATGGCACTTCACAGTCCACTTCTTGCCACACGCGAGCCTGCCACCTCGTGGCTTCCAGATCCTTTCCGCAGAATCCTCGTTCTGCGGACGTGTGCAAGCTGAGGCACCGCCGGCAGCTCACTTCACCCGGGCTTTTGGCTCTTCACGCAAACAGTCCTGCAGACCGCGGACAAGACTCGAAGAGCTACAAAAGGCACAGAGGCAGCGGGGTGATGAACACAGAGGAGAGCGAGTAAAAGTCTTTGATAAGCTTGTGCAGTACATGAATGCAGAGTATTGCTCAAGGAAGCAAGCAAGACTGAGCTAGCTTTGTGCTAGTGCCATCTAGGTGTTATCTACTTGGAACTCCTCACGGTGTCCACACGCCGTTGGTGTCATCCCTCTCAAGCTATCTTCCTTTCCTCCTACTTGGACTCCACGCGGTGCAGCTACGCCCTGTGGGTCTCGTCCTCAAACACATAGCATATCTTCTACTAATCATCTTCTTCATCCGCCGCTTGTGCACGCGGTCTTGGTGTTCTTCCTTGAATCTTCGTCTTCCGCGTTGCGTCCCCAGAGGTTCCTTCGTGATTGATGCACGATCACTGATACTGATTGGGTATTTTCTCCCCTAATTGCTCAGTACATCTGCTTACTTGCCTACGCCCTGTCAGTGATGGGGGATCTTGCTGTGGCTCGGCTTTGTTCTCTTTGTACCGCGGATTGTCCACCACCGCTTCCCGCCTTCATCCTCCTCCGCTTGATTTGCTTTGCTGTAGGGGAATCACCGCAGGTGGTTGTGCTAACCTGCAGACACCCTGCCCTTGAGATCCGCGCTACCCTTTGCTCAACCGCGTCCACGGGAGCCAGCATTCTGCACGCGGATCTCTGGCTGCCCAGGTCCTCCCCGCGGATGGGCCTTCCCTGCGGAGCTGCAGCCAAAGTATGCCTGACACTGATGTTCCCAGCCCCCCCTTTTTTGCAAGACTCTGCCCAAGAGTTAGTGGGTCATTCGCTTGAACTTTCTGCGGGGCCTAGGTCGGTTCTGCTCCTGGCACGGCCTGTAGTATTTTTTCACAGCTCCTCCTTTCCGCTGGAACTTCTCCGCGCATTTGTCGTGAACGAAGATTTGGCACCCTTTGCACCACGCCTCTAGTGTGGGCGCGTCGATCAGTTTTTTGCATGAGGAGCAATGTGGTGCATATTCATACTTCCTGCAGCCTGAGCACCGGTAGATTTTTGTACCCTCGTTGCTTCGCCCCACTTCCTTGGAACAGGCTGCATGAGCTAGACCTCCACAGTACTCACAACGGGAGACCGTCCCGTCAAGCTGGCCCATGCAGTCATCCCCGACACAAGAACTCTTATTGGAGAATTTCCACTTGATCTTCCGCGTCTTGCCATGACAGCTTCTGCAGGTCCATATGCCCTCTTTTCCGCACAGTCCACACTACTGATGGCACATCGTCTTGCACATCCCGCAGGACTTGCCGAACTCGTTCAAGTCCTCTTCACATGCTCCGCAGGCTGGGGCCAAGGTCTTGTGGTCATAGGCCAGCGCGGCCCCTCCTTCCGTGATCGCCGCTCCCACACACTTGTGGCACTGTCCTGCCCACACTGAGCTGCCTGTCACAAGGCAAGCCTGATGGGCGAGCTTCTTGCATTCGGTGTAGTGTGCTCCCACGCTGACGGCCTTGACACAAGTGGGGCAGTGCTCCATAGTCGTTGCGGGCGAGTCCTCTTCCTCCTCCTCCTCCGAGTCCACTTCTTCTCCTTCTGCGGTCACTCGAGGTGGCTTCCGAACTCTGCACTCCTCCTCAATTTGCGGGTAACACCTTCCGCACCTATTTGGTTTGATGTGTCCTGCCTCATTGTTCCGCGGCTGCTTTAGGTAGTTTTTGCATATTTTCCGGTGGCAACCTTCACAATCCTGCACCACCCTACCCGAGATGTGCCCACACTGGACGCACGTCTTGCTTTCTTTTTCCTTTTGCGCCTGTTCGCGGCTGCCATCCGTCCCTCCTTCTTCCATTGCCGCATTGTAGCCCCCGAGACTGTGCGAGGTCCTTGCCGTGATCCCGCCTGCTCCTCCTGTTCCTCTTCTTCCATCTCCTCTTCTTCTGGGTCCCAGCGTCCTCATGCCTCCCGTCCGCCTGAGCCTGGACCGGTTCCGCCATCTCCCCCCTCCTTGTGCTCTACCTCCTTCTCTCGTCCCCCCTTGATACACTTCAGGCAAATGTTGTTTAGCCCAATGCAACTTTTCGCCGGCCCTTGGTGTGCCAGCTGGCCACAAACGCGGCACACCACCTTCAGCAGCAGCTCCTCAGGCAGATTTTCCCCGCACCATACACAGGGGCCCGTGTAGGAGGCCAATTCGCGGGGGCTCATGGTGCCCTTTTCTGCGGAGTAGCGGCAGGCGTCCCGGTGGTCATTCCTTCACTGCCAGCCTGCTGTGGCCCGACCCGTTCCGGCTGTTTTTGTTGTTCCGGCTGCTGACCCTTCTGCTCTTCCCCTCGTCGCTGCTGCCCTGCCTGTACTTCCCTCGCAAAGACCTCCTGCACATCAGAACCGTCTGTTGGTTCCTCCCCTTGAGGTTCCTCGCCTTGAGGTTTCATGCTTCCTCCTGTTCCGACACTTGAGCCTCGCACTGCCTCAACACCTCTTCTGCCCGCCATCCTCTTGAGCCTTTGCGTTCTTTGAGCGGACGGAGTTCTTTGCCCATTCCTGGTATGTGTGTCTGCCAGGCTGGGAGTAGCAGGACAAACTCGGTGGCCAGGTAGCTCCGCTCGCTGAACCCATCAGGTCCTTCCAGCCAGACGTGCCCCGCGTCCACGGCGGCCACGCGGTACACCTCCCGGGCCTCCTTTGCTTCACGTCCTGCGCCTGGGAATGGGCAGAGGTACACCAGATTCTCTTCTTCGATTGGCCCGTGGTTGAGGCGTAGGCTCGCGGCATCGCATCCGCGCCAGGCCGAGACTGAGGCCTCGAGTCGGGTTTCCGCCCTCATCGTGGATGTCTTGCGGCACCGCTTCCAGTACCATTCCTGTACTTCCTTGTCCCTGGCCGCCTCCTCTTCCTTTTCCAAGCAGCCATCCTGCTGCTGTTCCGGGTCCAGGGACAGCCGCCGTGGTGTCTAAGGCATTCCCAATGCCGCACCCGGAGGCTGGCCGAAGAGGAGGGCATGTGGGGAAAATTTCGTGGCGCGGCTGGGGGTGATGTTGATGAAGTATGCGGTCTTCTTTAGGGTCTCCCCCTAGTCCTTGTTCTCCGCGATGGCCACTTCTCATTCCAAGATTTCATGCAACCTCTCAACTTGGCCCTGGGACTGTGGCCGGTACCGCCCGGAGTGCACATGCTGCATGCCCCATTCCGCAAGTTCCTCACGGAACGCTCTTGCAAACTCCGTGCCATTGTCGCTGTGCACCACGCGGCATCCTCCAAAGCGATAGAAATTTTCTTCCTGGATGAAGTGGGCTGCTCGCTTGGAGGACTTGTCGGGGACGGCCAGGACCCATACGAAGTTTGTGAAATGATGAATTGCCGCGATCCAATACCGCTCCCCTTGGGTATGGCGGGGACGAGGCCCATGGAAGTCAATGATGATTCGGTCCAGTGGCTCGCCGATAGGGGAGGGCAAGAAGAGGGGCATGTTCCACGGTGTGATTTTGCGGTGTCGTTCGCATGGAGCGCAGTGTTGCACTAATTCTTTGATGATTTGCCGGAGGTTTGGTAAGTGCAGGATGGGAGACAGCCGCTCCCTAAGTGCCTGCACAACAGAATGGTGGTGACGGTGGTAGGCCTCGACCACCGCTCTTTACATGGTGGGCGGAGGCATCCACAGGATGTGTGGCGTGGTCCGCTAGAGGCAACCGCCCTCCGACGCATACTGCTCACAGAGACGGGCGAGATCGTCCTTCTTCCGCCTGTCATATTCCACCCCCATCTGAGTTCCCAAGGTCTTGTACACTTTTTCCGCCTCCACTTTTTGCTGCTCCTTGGTTGTGGCACGGAGCAAGATGTACGCGGTCTGCCAGATCTGCCAATCCTGTGTTTCAACGGGTCCCTTTTTTCTTGTCTTCTCCGCGGCAGCCTCCTTGTCTTCTTCTTCTCCGTCTGTAGCGCCGGCAACCCCTAGGCCCACCTTGCATCCTACTCCGCCTTCATTGCTAGCATGCGCCGCTGGTGCTCCTCATCATAGGCAGGTGGCTATCTATTGCAACTGTCCAGGACTGGGAAGAGCCGTAGGATCCCCACCGCGCGTAGCTCCCCTTCGTCCCACTGGCTGTGCAGCCCTACATCTGGTGGTGTCGTGTGCCGCCGACCTTGTGCTTCGCGGGCCTCGCCTATCTTTGCCTCTGGCTTCTGCCCTGCTTCTGCCTCTCGGAGCCGCAGCAGGCCCTGTCTCTTTGCGATGGGTTGCTCCTCGTCAGGTCCTGGTGACTCACTGAGCTTGGATATTACCACCCCTGTGGTCCTTTTCCTGGTCGCGAGGACCGCGGCGCTTTCCCAGGTTCCTTTCTCTTGGTGCACTACTGCGCCGACGCCCCCCAGTAGGGGTTGCAAGTGAGCTGGGACCGAGCCAGCGGGCATTGGAACTTCGCGGAATACCGCCATGAACAACTCCATGGCTTGGGCAGCATCCCGCTGGGCTTGCACGAGCTGCGCCGGATCGATGCTCTGCTGGGTGTCTTGGGCAGGGCGGTGCTGCTTGCTGCGCTTGGCAGCGGGTGCGCCAGCCGTGCTGTCCTCGATGGTCCACTTCTGTTGTCTTGGTTTGCGGGATGTCGGCATGGTGTCCGCGGAGGGAGATTGTTTTCTGCGGCCAATGTTTTCCGAGGGGTAGGTGCAACACTGATCCAGGGTGCGTGGTATGAGGCAGATTGTTTGCTAGCGGTTGCTGGTGTCGCGGCTCTCTTGGCCATATCTTGAAGATTGGCCCATTCATCCAGCGAAGCCTTTGATACGGCAGGTTGGGAAGCATCCTTCAATGCTGCCCATATGCCTGCGGTCGTTCTCACCTGCCCGTGCACATCCGGTGCCCGCCTTCCCCTTTGGACCGCTCCTTGTTACTTTGCTGCCTGCTCTTTTACCTCTTGTTCACCTGCTGCCCTCGCTGCCTCCGCCGCAACTCACCCTATCTCCTTTGCATCTTCCACCGCTGCCTCCACTGCTGCTCCTGCCTCTACCAACTCTGTCTCCAACTCCGCTACCACCTGTGTTGCGGCTGCCTCTGCTTCTTGCCTCTCTTCTTCTACCCTCTGCCGCTAGACAGCCTCCAGCTTGTACCTTGTCCGCGCAAGCTTAGGGGAGTTGCGGAGGTATTATTGAGCCTCTTCTATTTCCATGAGGACGCGGTTCTTCTCTTCCCAACATACCTAAGCTGCTTCCTGGGCCCAGTGATGTGCCGCCTCCTCCGTTAGCTGAGTGCCCACTCCTGTCAGTGTCCTCCACAGTCCTTGTACCACCGCGGCCACTATCCTCTGCCGTGGGGCTCCATCCAAGGTCAGCTGCCAGCACTCATTGATGGCGGCGTACCAGTTCTCGTATAGCGTCTCTGCCGCGGTGAT
>SZWC01000234.1:280046-305108 GCA_023375785.1 Penium margaritaceum | reverse complement strand
CATGAGGACGCGGTTCTTCTCTTCCCAACATACCTAAGCTGCTTCCTGGGCCCAGTGATGTGCCGCCTCCTCCGTTAGCTGAGTGCCCACTCCTGTCAGTGTCCTCCACAGTCCTTGTACCACCGCGGCCACTATCCTCTGCCGTGGGGCTCCATCCAAGGTCAGCTGCCAGCACTCATTGATGGCGGCGTACCAGTTCTCGTATAGCGTCTCTGCCGCGGTGATGCTTGCGAGTTCTGCAGCTGTGTACTGAACTCCCCATCTGATAGTGACCAGCCCGATCAAGTATCCCCACCTCCATACCTTTGCTGCGGTCTTCCTTTCTCGTGCTTCCATTGTTCGTGCTGGCATTTGGTGGGCATGGTAGAGGGTAAGTGCCCGAGTACGTCCTTGGAGCAGATGTATGTAGCGTCGGGTAGGATCCGCATTCTGGTCGTTGCGGACCAGGAGCCACCATTTGCGGTCGGTGTTTACCGTGCAGTCTGGTTGTCCCATGTTGATAAATGCTGCCACGCCTGTCATTCCACGGTCCGGCCGGAGGTAGAGGACATTACGGAGCGCCAAGATGAGACGTTCCGCGCCTGCTATTTCCAGCAGTTGATCTTGTCGTCCGCGCTGGTTGAGGGCCAATGTAGTCTTGGCCACGCCTTTTAGGGCTGCCTGCCATGCTTTGTTGTAGAGGCAGTCCCCCATGTCTGCGCGGACTGCCTCAGGGAGCTCGTCCTGCAGGTGCGTGGTGACATTGCTGACCATGTCCAAGAGATGGTTTGCTCTGGGTTGATCTCCGCTATCACCAATGCTCTCTTCCAGGTATGTCCGCGCACCTTCTATGATCGTTCCCACGCTGAGTGTGGGATGTGGTGTGCCGTGCGCCGGATTGTCTTGCGAGGCTGGTGGGGAGGAGGAGTGCGCTGTTGGTACAAGGGGACCAGGCGGTGGAGGTACACCCGCGGATGCGGTCTGTGCTAGGGATGCAAGGAGGCCCAGTGCCGGAGGTGCTCCTGATGATGCCGCTGGTGCTGTTGCTGCACGTGGTGTGGAGGAGCCCGGTGCCGGAGTTGCTCCAGGTGAGGCTGTTGGTGCTACTACTGGCGCAAAAGGGCCCGGTGTCAGAGTCGCTCCAGGTGAGGCTGCTGCTACAGTCGCTAGGGGTGCGGAAGGGCCCCGGGGGCCGAAGGTGTCCCTGGTAACGCAGAAGGGACCCGGGGAGCCGGAGATGTCCCAGGTAGCGCGGAAGGGCCCGGGGGGGCCGGAGATGCCCCTGGTGTCGCGGGATGGCCGAGGGTCGGAGGTGCTCCAGGTGAAGCTACTGCTGTCGCTGCTGCCGGGGGCGCAGAAGGGCCCCAGGGGCAAGAGATGTCCCAGGTGAGGCTGCCGTCGTAGGTGGTGCGGAGTGTCTTATTCCGGCCGTGGCTCGGTTTGTGGTCTGTGGCCGGATGTGCCGCCTTGCGGTACCACCACACCCCCCTGTTCGCATGCGCGGACTCCGCACTAGAAGGATGAGCCATGGCCGAGGCTTTGCCGCAGTGTGCCCCTGAGCTTCGTCTGATGTGGTGACTGAACTGAGAGCCAGAGGTGGGTGGCATGAGGACCATGGTAGGAGGAACGGAGAGCGGTCGAGGTGAAGTAAAAACTGGAGTGAACGATCGAACACCAGAGAGTGAAATGAGGCTAAGAATACCGGCACCGAGCAATATATCCGCTTGGCGCGGCGTGAGCCAGTCGGCTGCCAGGAGCATATCGTATGTGCGCACATCGCACACCTGCACGGTATGCGGTGCATGCACATTGGCGACTTGGATTGGGAGGGCCACGATCTAGCCGATGGGAGCATCGATGGCTCCAGTAGAGGTAGAGAATCGGAGCCGGCTGGGTTCAAGGAGATGGTCGATGCGTAATGTGTATGCCATCCGGAACGCGATGGTGGTGTGCGTTGCTCCGGTGTCCACGATGGCCACGAACATGTGGCCCCATACCCAGGCGTAGCACCATGCCACGTGGACCTCGGCGGGTGACGGTGGGCCCGGGATCAGCGGAGCAGGGGCCCACGTGCATGGTGCGCGGCCAGCATTGTCCCGGACACGAGAGTGCGTCCTAAGGATAGCCTGGGCCACCATGCGGACACCCATGTCGCAGTTAACGGTACAGGAGAGGCGGATGCCAACGGGAGAGAGAGAGGGGTCGAAGGAGGAGAAGAGAGTCTCGAGACGTTCCGCAGATGCAGAGAATGGATGAGGAAGTTGACCAATGACAGAGGGTGGTGCTCGTCAAGGAGAGGGGATGTAGAGGGAGTGGGAGACAGCCTTGGAAGGGAGGTAACGGCGGGTACACTGGGAGTTGTCCGACGCGATCGCGGCAAGGAGCGAGGCGGAAGATGTGGCACGATTTCTTCTAGCATCCAGCCGTGGATCGTAGGGTTGAAGCGGCGGGCCAGCTGGAGGCCAGTATGAGGGAGGGCCGGGAGGGTGTCTACGGGGCCTAAGTACTCACCAGGTTCTAATTCGGAAAAGAGTTGGAGGGCAACCATAGATTTCGCGTCCGTGAACTCCCGGGTGACGCCTTCCCACTGGGGTTCAGCGTCTACTGGAGGAACAGCTACAAGAGGGGAATCCACGGGCTTGTCATGCTGGTCCGCGGGATGTGGCCAATCCGCGTGGGGAAGGTGGCTGAGTGCATCGGCATTGCGATCAGCAAGCGCGGGCTGGTATTTGATCTTCATGTTATAGCCCTGTAGGAGGAGCGCCCACTTGGCAAATATGCCCTTGTGATTATGGGTCGTAAGGAGCCATTGTAGAGCTTGATGGTCGGTGAGGACTGTGAGAGGCTTGTCGTTTTTTATATAGTCGCGAAAGGGCTGGAGGGCCCACAGCACGGCCAGGCATTCGCCTTTCGCTGGTGGGTAGTTCCGCTCGCCGTTAGTGAGGGCACGATTGGCGTACGTTATCACCCGCTGGATCAGTTCCTAGATGGATTGCAAAAGGACCGTGCCCAGGCCGTCCCACGACCAGTCGGTAGTGATGGAGAAGGGCAGCTTGAAATCAGGGAAGTCAAGCATGGGGGCGGTGACTAATCGATGCTTGATCTGTGCCCAAGCAGCGGCGCACTCAGGTGTCCATTCGAATGGGACGTCCTGATTGGTGAGCTGCTGTAGTGGGTAGATGATGCGGGCATGGTCACGGACAAATTTGCGGTAGAAAGAGACGAAGCCTAGGAAAATCTTCATCTGGCCCGCCATGGTGGGTTGGCGCCATTCTTGGACTGCCGCGATCTTCGCGGGATCTGTCTTGATGCCATCGGCGCTCATAACAAACCCCAAGAATTCCATCTCCGCAGCACCGATGGAACACTTGGCCACTTTGAGTTTGAGATAAGCAGTGCAGAGGGCAGAGAAAACGGCGGTGAGGGAGGAGAACAGATCCGCAAAGCTGTGGGCCGCAACCATGATGTCGTCAATGTAACAGCTTACATTGAGAATGCCACGGAGGGTGGAGTCCATGACGCATTAGAATGTGGCACTAGCATTGCGGAGACCAAAGGGCATGCGAGTGAAGGCGTAGAGTCCTTTGGGGGTAATGAAGGTTATCGTAGCGATGGAGTCCGGGTACATGGGAACAGCGTGGAAGGCTGCCTTGACGTCCCGCTTTGCGAACCATCCGCGTCCCTGCTGGCACTCCTGAATGTCGACGATCAGCGGCATGGGGTATACATCTTCCTCCGTGACTCGGTTGAGGTCGCGGAAGTTGACACAGAAGCGTTTGGATCCATCCGGTTTGCCGACAATGACCAAGTTGGCTTGCTAGGGGCTGAAGATGGGGATGATGACTCCTTGTGATTTCAATTCCGCTAGACCCTCATTGATAACATACTCCTGATTGGGGAGGATCCGGCGGACTTTCTGCTTGATTGTGGTAGCTGTGCCGGTGTTGATGACGTGGAATGCATTAACGGCTTCAAGGTCTGACGCGGAGCCAGCAAAGATATCGGTGAAAGAATACAACAGGTTCCGGAAATCCTTCTTCTGCACTGGTGGGAGGCGAGGGTGTAGGATATGGTTCCACTGTGGGGGCGTAGGTGGCAATTGGTCGCGGATGGGGTAGAAATCTTTGTCCTCATCCAGGGGAAGGCCCTGGCCGAATGTCTGCTCACTTTGCTGCCACATCCCAAGAAGACTTGCTCGTATCCCTGGCTTCGCATGCTCCGCGGAGAGTTCGTTCTTCGTCCGCGTAGTCCATCCCTCCCACGGAGTTGCTGACCAGCCAACGCGTTGGAAGGACGCGGTCTACCCATCTGACAGGGCACGGAAGGGGAGGTGGTATTGATTCGAAATGCTGTAGGTGCGGGGTCCACAACACGGCGCCTTTCAGCGGGTCGCATGGAGCGGACGGCTACGGCTTCCTGAAGCCGGGCTTCCGCGGCTTCCGCTTTTCTCCGTAAATCACTCTGGAGATGTGTGGCTTCCTATAGATCCCATCCGCAAAGTTTGAGCTGACGCGCTCGTGTGATGAGTTCCGTCTCTTCAGGTGTGGGTGTCACCTCTGTAGTCTCGTCCTCAGCCATAGGTAATCCAAGCTTGACGTTGCGTGCGCCTGTCGCGGGGTTTAGGGATGGACTCGGCAAGATACCCTGGCTGCTCCTTGCGGAGCCACCTGGTTCTGCCTGAGAGGGGGCGGAGGCGGTTGCTGTTACTACTGCTGCTGCTGCTTCTGCTGTTGCTGACCTGGCCATATCTGGTTGTAGCACTGCTGCCACTGCTGTACCATAGGATCCTGGGAGACAGGGTCAGGGCGCGGAGCTGCCTGTCGCTTACGAGGGCAATCCCTTGCAATGTGTTCCAGGCTCTGGCATGTATAGCAAGCTCTTGGCTTCTGCTGTTGCGGAGGCGGGACGTGTGAAGAGGAGGACGCATGGGTTTTGCCGCCCTGGTATTGTCGGGTAGACCGTTGTCTAGTGAAGATAGCGAGAGCGTCCCGCACCACGTCTTGGAGGGAATGATAGTGGTCAGCAATCATGAGGCTGTTAATTTCATCGGGGAGGGCATGGATGAGGTTCTGCAGCAGGACCCACAGCGGCAGGCCCTCCCCTTGCGGGCTCTTGGCCACCGAGGCCCAGGTCAGGAAGTAGTCCAAGAATCTGTGGATATCATCATCCTTGCGCATGACCTCCTTCTCAATCTTCCACAACGCTTCTTCTTTTGTTAGGTGCTTGAAGCGCTCAATGAGGGGATTACCAAAGTCCTTGAAGGATAGAAAGGCGCTCGCGCGTTGTACCAATCAGCTGCAGCCCCTTGGAGGTGAAGTTCCGTAGTGGCGAGGTAGAGGTCGGGCGGAATTCGGCCGATGCTAGCATAGAGGGTAATTTGTTTGAGCCAGACCCTGGGATCCTGCTCCGGGGCACCCTTGAAGGAGTCCAACCGCGGGATATTGGCGAGCTCGGAGCGGATGTATTGTAGCTACGGAACGGTGCTGCGGTTAGTCGTCAACGCAGTCATAGTATGTGGCAGAGGAATGATTGCAGAAGGGACTGCAGAGTATCCCGTTGGAGGGTTCAGTGTCTGAGGCTGCCCTATGGGCATGGGAAAGCCTGGCTGCATGGGTGGGGGAAGCACGTACCAAGAAGGCACTAGTGTAGTAGCGGTGTAAGGTGTGGAGAAGAATGCCATCCCAGTGGGCGGATCCTGGGTCCTGGGTGCCAATGGTGCCGTCACCTGGGGCACCCAATACGCCTGCCTGGCAGGAATCGCAGCTGCAAAATGGGGTTGAGCCGTGGGAATCAGGGCCGCCGTTGCCCCCGCAGAATGTTGAGCCCCATGTGTCTGTTGTGGTGGTAGGTGTTAGTGGCCCTACATCATTAGTGGTGGCTGTGGCGTTGGCACGGTGCTCCCGCGGGCACTGTTCCAACCGGCGGCTGGTGAGGAAATTACTGACGAGTAATCACTGGTGGCTGCGGCGGCGCACTGGCTACAAGGATTGGCAGTGTCGCTCCCACTTGTGTCATGCCCATAGACTGCTGGTGCTACGTCATCCATGGGGGCGGAGTGGTAGCGGAAGGCTGAATCATGGTGTTCATCTATGCCAAACCCCAAGCGTCAACGGCTGATGGGTCTATGGTTAAGTCCCCATTGGTGGTGGTTGGGCTGAGGCACCCTGGTAAGTAATGCCCCCACCATGATTCCCTGGCTGTATCATTCCCGCAGCAGGCGGTACCGCCACTCTTGCCTGTAGCATGGGCTGCCAAGGTTGCTGGGTCGGTAGTCCAGGTGCCGGTTGGTGCGGTAGTGCTCCTGCTTGTGTCGCATTTGTTGTCGCCTGGGATGAGTACACATGCGGCTGCGGTGATGCCCTTGACACGGTATGTGGGGGTATTCCCATCGGCGGTATGCCCATGTTCAGCTGAAGAGGCATCTGCTGCATCCGTGGTATGGATGCGGAGGAATGTGGCAACACCCCTGCCTGTCTGACTCCCAGAGGCTGCTGCAGCAAGTACATCAGCGGCTGTGACAATCCTGTTGTTTGAGAGGGTACAACGGGCACCGCCGTTGCTCCCATAGGCGGGGAATGCTGATTCACTGGCAATTGCGTGGATCCTGTCGTCTGTGAGGACACCAGAATCCCTAGGAGTTTGTCTCCTGAGTGGGGTGGGACCATCCGCTGCTGCTGCAGTCCGGTCACAGATGGTTCCGCTGCCATACAATCCAGAACCGTCCCGCCTAGCTGCCATGGTAGGTTCGAGTCTAGAGGCATCCCGAGCGTGGGAGTCGGTGGTCCTGTCTGCTGCGACTTCATCACAAACCGCTGGTCGTCCGCTGCTGGGGTCCCGATGGTTCCTGATTCCTGGGGGTTCAGTAGTGGAGTCTGTGGATGTGCCGGCGGAGGTGTGTACTACGCCGCTGTACTGCCAGCCTCCCATGGTTGCTGCCCGCCGTGACGCCGGTAGACCAATCCGCGATAGGCTTTGAGTCCTCTACCAGCAGAGTGCTGCTCCGATGATGGTTGGGGATCGGAAAACCACGGTGATGCCGTAACTGCAGCCTCTTGTCCCTTCGATTCGTTCTAGGACGGGTTGGTTTAGGGATTGCCATGGTCGGAGACTGTCTCCACTTCCACATGTTCGCACAGGGCATCCGTGATGCGACGCCAGTGCAGCTACTCCGGCCAGTCGCTCACCCGACGGTGTTGGACCCGTGGATCAACGCCGGGTGAGGAGCTGATTGGGGTGCGGGAAAGCACAGGCGAGGAATCCTGGCTACCTGTGTAAGTGGTTGCTCAGCGCGGGAAGAAGCACCGCACGGATGACTGCTGCTATCATCTCCTGCAATCGTGATGCACAAAGCTTGCTGCCAACATCAACGACTGATCTGAAGGGTACGTGAAGTTCCGCTAAACAAAGAGCAAGGAACTATCCACGCTCACCGCACCATGACACTGATACCCCAATTTTGCCACGCCCTTGATTTTTCTGTACAGACCTTATTCTGCGCTATCCATAGATTATGCACTTCTTACAACCACTACTGCTCAAGCTAGGTATGCAGCGGAATACAAATGCGAGCTCCAAGCTACTAAGAATTCCGCGGACCGCATGTCTAGATCTCTGTGCATGAACCTCATCGATGAATGACACTCAGCAGTCCACTTCTTGCCACACGCGAGCCCGCCACCTCGTCGCTTCCAGCTCCTCTCCGAAGAATCCTCGTTCCGCGGACGTGTGTAAGCATAGGCACTGCCAGCATCTCACTTCACTCGGGCTTTTGGCTCTTCACGCAAATAGTCCCGCAGACCGCAGACAGGACTCCAAGATTCACGGAAGGCACAGAGGCAGTGGGCCGGTGAACACAGAGGAGAGCGAGCAAAAGTCTTTCATAAGCTTGGCGGGGTACATGAATGCGGAGGATTGCTCAAGGAAGCAAGTAAGACTAAGATAGATTTATGCTAGTGCCATCTAGGTCTTATCTACTTGGGACTCCGCACGGTGTCTACATGCCGTCGGTCTCATCCCTCTCAATCTATCTTCCTTTCCTACTACTTAGACTCCACGCGGTGCGGCTACGCTCCGCGGGTCTTGTCCTCAAACACACAGCATATCTTCTACTAATCATCTTCTTCATCCGTGGCTCGTGCACGCGGTCTTCGCATTCTTCCTTGAATCTTCGTCTTCCGCAGTGCGTACCCAGAGGTTCCTCCGTGATTGATGCATGGTCACTGATGCTGATTGGGTGTTTTCTCCCCTGATTGCTCAGTCCATCCGCTTACTTGCGTACGCTCTGTCATTGATCACGGATCTTGCTGCGGCTTGTCTTCATTCTCCTTGTACCGCGGATTTCCCACCACCACTTCCCGCCTTCTTCCTCCTCTGCTTCATTCGCTTAGCTATAGGGGAATCGCCGTAGGTGGTTGTGCTAACCTGCAGACACCCTGCCCCTGAGATCCGCACTACCCTTCGCTCAACCGGGTCCGCGAGAGCCAGCATTCTGCGCGCGGATCTCAGGCTGCCCAGGTCCTCCCCACGGATGGGCCTTCTCTGCGGAGCTGCGGCCAAAGTATGCTTGACACATGTTCATATGTTGAATTCATCATTCCCATTGTTCAATGCAAAAACTACCACACAAGAGATGGAAGAAGAATGCATGTGAAATCAGTTGGGTGAAGGATCACAACTCTACTCTCCATCGCAATCGTCATCATCGTCATCACCATCACCATCCCCACCCCCCAAACCCACTCCCACCTCCATCACATCATCATCGTCACCGGTGTCAAATAACCTTAGGCCCTCGAACTCCTCAGCTGCTTCACCAACCAACTCTGCTCTGGCTATCCAGCCTAGTGAATTCACTTAGTCTTCCTCCTCCTGCAGTTATGGAGCCACATTGCCATGGCGATCAACTGGGAACTCTAGCAGGCTGCGCTCGTTGATCCACGGCTTCATGGTGAGAAGATTTTCTTCTGTCAAGTGGTCGAGCAAATGGAGGAAGTCGGTGATGGCGTGCCGGCCGAGGGAGAAGAGGCGCTCGGACGGTGTGGATGTGGCTGGGACCGCAAAATGGTGAATGGCAGCAAGGAAGAAGGTGGGAAAGGAAATCTGCTTCTTTCGGTAATGGCGCAGCACGTTGCACGTCGGATCCTTCAGGGGAAGCTTCGCCCACCTGTCCACCTCACCCTCAAGTGTGGTTGTAGCTGGTTCTTCAATCCGGGGGGCTGGATGTCGTGGCGCAAAGAGATCCTGCGATGGATCTGCCAGCGCAGCCTGCAGCAACTCTTCATCCTCTTCTTGCTGCTGCAGCACGCGCGGACGGAGTTGGCGCACCTCGGCTGCTGCACGCACTGCTGCAAAAGCTGCTATAATCTGGCTTTCATCACATGTATCTTCTGCTACTACTGTTGCTTCTGCTGCTGCCGTTGTTNGTAATGGCGCAGCACGTTGCACATCGGATCCTTCAGGGGAAGCTTCGCCCACCTGTCCACCTCACCCTCAAGTGTGGTTGTAGCTGGTTCTTCAATCCGGGGGGCTGGATGTCGTGGCGCAAAGAGATCCTGCGATGGATCTGCCAGCGCAGCCTGCAGCAACTCTTCATCCTCTTCTTGCTGCTACAGCATGCGCGGACAGAGTTGGCGCACCTCTGCTGCTGCACGCACTGCTGCAGAAGGTGCTAAAATCTGGCTTTCATCACATGTATCTTCTGCTACTACTGTTGCTTCTGCTACTGCTGTTGCTGCTGCTTCAGCTGCTGCACGTGCCTCCTCCACCCTGGTTTAGTATGGGTGGAGGAGCTGGATCACCTTCACTTGGAGTTTAGCTGCAGACTTGATGCCCATGAGCTGATGCGTCTTGTCGAAGTAGCGCAGCCAGAATCGTGGGTCAGCTGTTGTTGCAAGCACGTGACGGTCCATTGGCAGGGCTGCGTACTTCTCCAGTTTTTCCTTGACAGCTTCAAGCCCCGGCTTGATGTCTGCAAGAAGCCGATCCTTCATGGTGAGTCTACTAGCTGCGTCGCGCCGCTTTTCTTTCTTTTCTGCATTGATTGACCGCACCAGCCACCCATGGATCTTTGTCAGCATGGACTTAAAAAGGGGGATCACCAGGATGAGGGTGGGATACTTGCTGCCGCTAATGTTGTCTGTGTACGACTTGAACGGTTTTAAGATGAGGGTGAGCAGTGCGATGGTGGACCACTCTTCATCAGTCGGAGTCAGCAGCGTGCCCTCTCTTCCATACCCTGCCAGCCATGTCACAAGCACCTTGCGCAAAAATAACATGCGGCAGCACATATCAAGGGTTGAATTCCACCTCGTGTCTGTGTCAAGATGAGGAGAGAAGTACTTCACACCGGCGGCAGAGGACATAGAGATGAGGGACTGCTCCCTTGGTGTGCTGCGGGTGGCAAATGTAGCAATAGCCCTTGCATGCCGATGACGTCGGCGACAACAGGGAGGGACAGTAAATCATTGACGGCCAGGTTCATGATATGCCCCAAACACCTGATGTGACCTGCCTTCACAAACCCGTTGCCTAATGGTATGACACAACGGTTAATCATCGCATCATTTGTGCTCTCATTGTCCACAATGATGCAAAACACATGTGACCACAACCACTAACCTTTCACAACATCAGAAAAGACATCAAACATATTCTGTGCATTTGGTGATTCTGGAATGGCAGGAAAAGAAAGCGCCATGGACTTGACCTTGAAGTTGTTAACCTAGTGTCCAGTGATGCCCAAATATTTCATGTTTGCATCTGACTTCCAGCCATCAGTGGTAAAACTGATGGCAGAGGTGACCTCAGCCAGCAGTTTGCACAACCTAGCTTGGAAAGCAACCGCCCCTGTCACAATCCCGCGTGCAATGGTCATGCGTCCAAGCAGATGAGCGGTGGGATTGCAATGCAGAAATGCTTTCCCTAACCAGAATGAATCCATTGATAAGGACAGGTTTTTATCTATGACGTGCTTCCACAGACACGTGAGCCAATACCTTTTGCTGAACGTTATCCCCACTCCTGCAACGGCACGCTCTATGATAGTGGCACTTGCTCCTGGATCTGCCCTAACAGCTTCCACGGCGGCATTCACAGCATTTGCAGTGGCGTGTTGCAGTGCGGCACTGACCTCTTGATCCTTCATCTCCTTTAACAACTTTGGGTGGGAAGTGCGAAGATGCGTTCTCATTCCGCTAGTGGAGCTCTTCTTGCACCCGAAATCTCTCCCGCATGTATCTCAGTCTGCCCTGTTCGGATCATCTTCTTGTGTTTTGAAGTAGCGCCAGATGACGGCCTTCTCCTTCTTGCACTTCTCACCGACCTCCCCTTCACCGGCCTCATCATCATCTGACTCGTCCTTGTCGGAGTCTTTTGCAGCCTCTCGTTTGCCGCTCAAACTCATGCGGTCAACCATGCTTGCCGTGCTGCTCGTTGCAACAACCCCTGCCAGAATTGTTATTAGCATTGCAGCAAACACAGCTGCCATTGCTGCTTGCTGCTGCTGCTAATATTGGTGGTGCCAAAAAACTTGCTGGCTACTTTTGCTGGTGTTGGTGTGCAACGTTTTGCCTGCCGCTGCTGCTCGCTGCATGCCAATGCAGCTGCTGTTGCTGGCTGCCTGCCCCTGCAGCTGCTGCTGCTTGCTGCCTGCCCTGTCACGTTCTCCGGCTCTGGGTCCGGCTGAACAATTGGCTAGCTGCCCGTGTAGCTGCTGCCGCTGCACAACGTCGTGGCTGCCGCTGCCACTGGCTGTCTTTGTAGGTACTGGCGCGACTGACCAATTTGTGGGCTGCCGTTGTAGCTGCAGCTGCTGAGTAATGTGCTATGTGCCACTGCTGTTGGCTGCCTGCCAATGCAGCTGCTGTTGCTGGCTGCTTGCCTTTGTAACCGCTGCTGCTTGCTGCATGCCCTTGCAACGTTCTCTGGCTCCTGGTCTGACTGACCAATCTGCTGGCTGCCCCTGCAGCTACTGCCGCTACACAACGTCATGGCTGCCGCTGCCACTGGCTGCCTCTGGAGGTACTGGCGCGGCTGACCAATTTGTGGGCTACCGCTACAGCTGCTGCCGCTGAGCAATGTGCTATGCGCTGCTGCTGATGGCTGTCGCTGCTGGTGTTGACGGTTTTAAACAATCCGGCGGCTGCTGCTACCTGCCTCTGCGAGTGCTCGTGTGGCAGACCAATGTGCTGGCTGCTCCTACAGCTGATGCCGCTGAGCAATGTGCTTGCCGCTGCTGCAACTGGCTGCCGTTGCTAGGGCCGATGGTTATGGCCAATGTGGTGGCTGCCCTTGCAACTGCTATCGATGCAAAACTTCGTGGCTGACACTGCTGCTGGCTGCCTCTACAGGTGTAGGTGCGGCTGCTCCTATAGCTGAAGTGCAGTTGGATGCACTGGTCTTGCGGCTTTTAGTTGAATGTACTATTCCTGTCGTTTGCTAGCACTGCGGCCATTGCGGCCATCACTCACTGGCAGTGGCGGAACTGGGCTGAGAAGAAGTCTCAACCCAACTGGTGAAGAGCTTTGTTGCAATGAAAAGGAGACAACTGAAAGTGTAACAGAGCGGCAAACAGAAAGAGGTTGTCGGGGGTCATTGACGTCGCCACTACTCATGTCACCTGCTAAAAAACGAAGCTTCCTTATAGCAAAAGCTTCTTTCAAGTGCAGTGCGAAAGAACAGAGAGTAGGAAGCGGCAAAACGCATGGGCGTGCGTGCCATACCTTCGCACGGTACGCAATAGCCATGAGCTGCTACGCCGCTAAATGCATTGAACGGACAAGAACCAATGACATTTGACGAGGATTGTCCATTCCGAGGTGGCGAGGACTGCCGATCCTCCCGTTGATGTGTCGGTGGTTGAGAACCAGTGACATTTGACGATTTGAACATCGTCATGCGGCCTTTCGGAGGTGGCAAGGATTGCCCGGATTCCGCCTCACTTGGACAACTTAGACGTGTTCGAGTCACTAGGTGTTGAACGCATCCACTGAAATTTTTTTCAGCCCCCCCCCACAAAGTAGATGCAAGAACCGCGGTTCTACAACGGTTGTAGAAAATTGGAACCGGAACCGCGGTTCTGGAATCGCGGTTCCAAGAATCTGTGTGCACCCTTAGCCTCTGCCGCCTTCACCTTCGCCTTCGCCGCCTGCGCCTCCGCCTCTGCCGCCTTTGCCTCCTCCTCTGCCGCCTTTGCCTCTGCCTCCACCTGCGCTCTCTTTGCATCCGCCTCCACTGCCTTTGCCTCTACCTTCCCGGACTCCTCCCTGCCCGCTCCGCCTTCTCCTCCGCCTCTGCTGCCTTCGCCTTCGCCTCTGCCTCCTATGCCTCCACCTCCGCCACCTTTGCCTTTGCATCCGCCGCTTTCGCCTCCGCCTCCGCCGCCTTCGCCTCCGCCTTCGCCGCCTTCGCCTCTGCCTCCGCAGCCGTCACCTCCGCCTCTGCCGCCTTTGCCTCCGCCTCCCCTGCCTTGGCCTCCACCTCCGTACCCTTCGCCTCCGCCTCTGCCACCTTCGCCTCCACCTCCGCCGCCTTTGCGTCCACCTCCGCCACCTTTGCCTCCGCCTCCGCCCCCTTCGCCTCCACCTCCCCCGCCTTCCTCTCTTTCTCTGCTACCTTCGCCCCTGCCACCTTCACCTCCGCCTCTGCTGACTTCGCCTCCGCCTCCGCCACCTTCACCTCCGCCGCCGCCGCCTTTCCCTCCATCTCCCTCGCATTCGTCTCTACCGAATTCGCCTCCGCCTCCGCCGCCTTCCCCTCTGCTTCCGCCAACTTTGCCTCCACCTCCGCCGCCTTCACCTCCGCCTCTGCTGACTTCGCCTCCGCCTCCGCCACCTTCACCTCCGCCGCCGCCGCCTTTCCCTCCATCTCCCTCGCATTCGTCTCTACCGAATTCGCCTCCGCCTCCGCCGCCTTCCCCTCTGCTTCCGCCAACTTTGCCTCCACCTCCGCCGCCTTCACCTCCGCCTCTGCTGACTTCGCCTCCGCCTCCGCCACCTTCACCTCCGCCTCTGCCGCTTCTGCCTTTGCCTCCGTGGCCTTTGCCTCAGCCTCACGGCCTCCGCCTCTGCCTCCGCCGCCTTTGCCTCCACCTCCGCCACCTTCACCTCCGCCTCTGCTGACTTCGCCTCCGCCTCCGCCACCTTCACCTCCGCCTCCGCCGCCTTTCCCTCCATCTCCCTCGCATTCGTCTCTACCGAATTCGCCTCCGCCTCCGCCGCCTTCCCCTCCCCTAGCCGACTTTGGCCCTGCCTCCGTCACCTTTTCCCCCACCTCCGCTGCCTTTGCCTTCGCCTCTGCCGCCTTTGCCCCCACCTCCGCCGCCTTGACCTCCGCCTCCACCACATTCGCTTTCGCCTCCGCTGCCTTCGCCTCTGCCTCCACTGCCTTCGCCTCTGCCTACGCCACCTTCGCCTTCGCCTCCGCCACCTTCACCTCTGCCGCCACCGCCTCCACCGCCTTTGCCTCTGTCTCCACCGCCTTCCTCTCCGCCTCCACTGGCTTTGCCCTTGCCACCTTCACCTGCGCCTTTGCTGCCTTCGCCTCTACCTCCGCTGCCTTTGCCTCCACCTCTAGTGCCTTCACCTCCGCCTCCGCCACCTTCACCTCCGCCTGCGCCACCTTCGCCTTCGCCTCTGCCACCTTTGCCTCCGCATCTGCTACCTTAGCCTCCGCCTCCGCAGCCTTTCCCTCCGCCTTCGCCCCCTTAGCCTCCACTTCCACCGCCTTTACTCCGCCTCTGCCAACTTCACCTCCGCCTCTGCCGCCTTTACCTCCACCCCCATTGCCTTCGCCTATGCCTCTGCTGCCTTCGCCTCTGCCTCCACCCCCTTTGCCTCCACTTCTGCCGCCTTCGCGTCCGCCTCCACCACTTTTGCCGTCGCCTCCGCCACCTTAGTGACTACCTCCACCGCCTTCGACTCCGTGTCCGCCTCCACCGCCTTCGCCTTCGCCTCCGCCGCCTTCGCCTCCACCTCCGCGGCCTTTTGCCACCAACTCCGCCGCCTTCACCTCCAACTCCGCTGCCTTTGCCTCCGCCTCCGCCGCCTTCGCCTCTGCCTCCGCTGCCTTTGCAACCACCTCCGCCGCCTTCCTCTCCGTCTGCGCCGCCTTTGCCTCCGCCGCCTTCGCCTCCGCCTCCGCCGCCTTCCCCTCCGCCTCCGCCGCCTTCCCCTCCGCCTCCGCCGCCTTCGCCTCCGCCTCCGCCGCCTTCCCCTCCGCCTCCGCCGCCTTCCCCTCTGCCTCCGCCAACTTTGCCTCCACCTCCGCCGCCTTTGCCACCACCTCCGCCGCCTTTGTCTCCACCTCTGTCTCCTCAGCTTCTGCCTCCGTCGTCTTCACCTCCGCCTCCGCCACCTTTGCCTCCGCCTCCGCCGCCATGGCCGCCGCCTCCACCGCCTTCGCCTCCGCCTCCACCGCCTTCGCCTTCACCTCCACCGCATTTGCCTCCGCCTCCTCTGTCTTTGCCTCTGCCTCCACTGCCTTTGCCTCCGCTTCCGCCGCCTTCGCCTACGCCTACGCCGCCTTCACCTACGCCTCCGCTGTCTTTGCCATCGCCGAGGCATAGTCAAAGGCAGTGGAGGCGGAGGTGAAGGCAGCGAAGGCGGAGGCGAAGGCGGCTGAGGTAGAGGCAAAGGCTTCCGAGGCAGAGGTAAAGGCACTGGGGGCGGAGAAGGAGGCGGCGGAGGGGAGGTGAAGGTGGTGGAGGTAGAGGCGAAGGCCACGGAGGCGTAGGTGAAGGCAACGGAGGTGGAGGCAAAGGCGGCAGAGGAGGAGGCAAAGGTGGCGGAGGTGGAGGCAAAGGCAGCGGAGGCGGAGGCAAAGGCGGTGGCAACGGATGCAAACGCAGCGCAGGCGGAGGCGCGGGCGGCACAAACTTGCAAAGGCGGAAGAGGCGGAAGCTAAGGTAGCAGAGGCGGAGGTGAAGGCAGCGGAGGCGGAGGCGAAGGCGTTGGAGGCGGAGGCAAAGGCGGCGGTGGCGGAGGTGAAGGCGGCGGAGGCGGAGGTGAAGGCAGCGGAGGCGGAGGCGAAGGCGTTGGAGGCGGAGGCAAAGGCGGCGGTGGCGGAGGTGAAGGCGGCGGAGGCGAAGGCAAAGGCGACGGAGGCAGAGGCGAAGGCGAAGGCGGCGGAGGCGGAGGCGAAGGTAGCAGAGGCGGAGTCAAAAGATACGGAAGCGGAGGCATAGGTGCCAGAGGCAAAGGCGAAGGCGGTGGAGGCAGATGTGAAGGTAGCGGATACAAAGGCGAAGGCGGCGGAGGCGGAGGCAAAGGCTGCAGAGACAGAGGCGAAGGCGGCAGAGGCAGAGGCAAAGGTGGCGGACGCAAAGGCAACGGAAGTGAAGGCGGAGGCAAAGGCGGCGAGGGTGTAGGCGAAGGCAGCAGGGACGCACGCAAAGGTGACAGAGGGGGAGGTGAAGGCAGTGGGGGCGGAGGGAAAGGTAGCGGAGGCAGAGGCAAAGGCGGTGGAGGCGGAGGCAAAGGCGGGGGAGGCGGAGGCGAAGGCGATGGAGGCAGAGGCGAAGGTGGTAGAGGCGGAGGCAAAGGCAACGAAGGCGGCGAAGGCGGAAGCGAAGGCGGTGAAGGCGGAGGCAAAGGCGGGGGAGGCGGAGGCGAAGGCGATGGAGGCAGAGGCGAAGGTGGTAGAGGCGGAGGCAAAGGCAACGAAGGCGGCGAAGGCGGAAGCGAAGGCGGTGAAGGCGGAGGCAAAGGCGGTGGAGGCGGAGGCGAACGCGAAGGCAACAGATGTGGAGGCAAAGGCGGCAGAGGCAGAGGTGAAGGCGGCGGAGGCGTAGGCAAAGGTGTCGGAGGCAGAGGTGAAGGCGGCAGAGGCAGAGGTGAAGGTGGCGGAGATGGAGGCAAAGGCAGCGGAGGCGTAGGTGGAGGTAAAGGCGGTGGAGATCGAGGCGAAGGCGGTTGAGGCAGAGGCAAAGGCGGCAAAACGGAGACGAAGGAGGCGGAGGCAGAGGCAAAGGTGACGGAGGCAGAGGCGAAGGCGGTAGAGGCAGAGGTGAAGGTGCCGGAGGTGGAGGCGAAGGCGGCAGAGGCGGAGGCAAAGGCGGCAGAGGCGGAGGCCAAGTCGGTGGAGGCGCAGGCAAAGGCCGCGGAGGCAAAGGCGAAGGCGGGAGAGGCGTAGGTGAAGGCGATGGAGGCGAAGGCAAAGGCGATAGAGACGGAGGCGAAGGCAGCGGAGGCGGAGTTGAAGGCGGCAGAGGCACAGACCAAGGCGGCGGAGACGACGGGGAAGGCAGCGGAGGCAGAATCATAGGCGACAGAAACCTGCGAAGGCGACGGAGGTGGAAGCGAAGGTGGCGGAGGTGGAGGTGAAGGCAGCGGAGGCGGAGCCAAAGGCGGCAGAGGCGGACGCAAAGGCAGCGGAGGTGGAGGCGAAGGCGGTGGAGGCCGAGGCGAAGGTGGCGGAGGCGAAGGCAAAGGTGGTGGAGTCGGAGGCAAAGGCAACAAAGGCGGAGGCGAAGGCGGTGAAGGCAAAGGCAAGGGCGTCAGAGGCATAGGCAAAGGCAGCAAAGGCGGAGGCGAAGGCGGCGGAGGCGGAGGAGGAGGTGGAATAGAAGGCGGCGGAGGCGGAGGCAAAGGCAGTACAGGTAGAGGCAAAGGTGGCGGTGGCGGAGGCAAAGGCGAAGGAGGCGGAAGCAAAGGCGGTGGAGGCGGAAGCAAAGGCGGTGGAGGCGGCATCAATGGCGGCAAAGGCGGAGGCAAAGGCAGTGGACGGGAGGCAAAGGCGCCGCAGGTCGAGGCGAAGGTGGCGGAGGAGGAGACAAAGGCGGCGGAGGCGGAGGCAAAGGCGGTAGAGGCGGAGGCAAAGGTGGCTAAGGCAGAAGCGAACGCGGAGCACGCGGAAGCAAAGGCGCGAGGGCACAGGCTAAGGTGTCGGAGGCGGAGGTGAAGGCAATTAAGGCACAGGCGAAAGTGGAAGAGGTGGAGGCGAAGGCGGCGGAGGCAAAGGCAAAGGCGGTAGAGGCGGAGGCGAAGGCGTCAGAGATGGAGGCGAAGGTGGCAGAGGCTGAGTCAAAGGTGGCAGAGGCGGAAGTGAAGGCAACAAAGGATGAAAAGGCAGCAGAGGCATAGAAGAAGGCGGCAGAGGGGAGGTGAAGGCGGTGGAGGTGGAGGCAAATGTGGCAGAGGCCGAGGCGAACGCAGCGTAGGTGAAGGCAAAAGCGGCGGAGCTGGAGGCAAATGCAGCAGAGGCGGAGGCCAAGGCGGCGGAGGCGGAGGCGAAGGCGGCGGAAGCGGAGGTGCAAGTGGTGAAGGCGGAGGCAAAAGCGGTAGAGGCGGAGGCGAAGGAGGCGGAGGCAAAGGCGAAGGTGGCGTAGGCGGAGGCAAAGGCATCGGAGGTGGAGGCAAAGGCAGTGGAGGCAAAGGTGAAGGTGGCGTAGGAAGAGGCGAAAGCGGTGGAGGCGGAGGCAAAGGTGGCGGAGGCGGAGGTAAAGGCGGCGGAGGCAAAGGCGAAGTCAGCGGAGGCGGAGGCGAAGGCGGCGAAGGCGGAGGTGAAGGCGGCGGAGGCGAAGGCAAAAGCGGCAGAGGCGGAGGCAAAGGCAGCGAAGGCGGAGGTGAAGGCGGCAGAGGCGGAGGCGAAGGCGGCGGAGGCGGAGGCGAAGGCGGCGAAGGCGGAGGTGAAGGCGGCGGAGGCGAAGGCAAAAGCGGCAGAGGCGGAGGCAAAGGCAGCGAAGGCGGAGGTGAAGGCGGCAGAGGCGGAGGCGAAGGTGGCGGAGGCAAAAGCAAAGGCGGCGGAGGCGGAGGCAAATACGGCAAAGGCAAAGGAGAAAACGGTGGAGACGGAGGCAAAGATGGCAAAGGCGGCAAAGGCAGAGGCAAAGGCGGCGGAGGTAAAGGCAAACACAGAGGAGGTTGAGGCAAAGGCGGCAGAGGTAGAGGCGAAGACAACGGAGGCAGAGGTGAAGGTGGCGGAGGAGGAGGCAAATGCGGCGGAGGCAAAGGCAAAGGTGGCGGAGCCGGAGGTGAAGGCGGCGGAGGCAGAGGTGAAGGCGGCGGATGCGGAGGCGAAGGCGGCGGAGGCGGAGGCAAAGGCTCCGGAGGCGGAGGCGAAGGTGGCACAGGCAGAGGCGAAGGCGGCGCAGGCGGAGGCGAGGGTGGAGGCGAAGGCGGCGGGGGTGCAGGCGAAGGCGGTAGGGGCACAGGCAAAGGCGACAGAGGTGGAGGCGAAGGGAGAGGGTGCGGAGGCAAAGGTGGCGGAGGCAAAGGCGAAGGCCGTGGAGGTGGAGGCAAAGGCGGCGGATGCGGAGGCGAAGGCGGCGGAGGCAGGGATTAAGGTGGCAGAGGCAGATGCAAAAGGCAACGGAGCGGAGGTGAAGGCGACGGAGGCAGAGGTGAAGGCAGGGGAGGCAGAGGCAACGGCGGTGGAGGCGGAGGCGAAGAGGCAAAGGAGGAGGCAATGGCGGCGGAGGTGGAGGTGAAGGCGGTGGAGGCGGAGGCAAAGGTGGTGGAGGCGGAGGCAAAGGCAAAGGCAGAGGAGGTAAAGGCGAAGGTAGCAAAGTTGGAGGGGAAGACGGTGGAGGCATAGGCAAAGGTGGCAGAGGCGGAGGAAAAGGCGGCAAAGGCAGAGGCGAAAGCAGCAGAGGCGGAGGTAAAGGTGGCAGAGGCGGAGGCGGTGGAGGCAGAGGCGGTGGCGAAGGATGTGGAGATGGAGGCAAAGGTAGTGGAGGCGGAGGCTAAGGCAGTAGAGGCGGAGGCATAGGTAGTGGTGTTGTTCTTCTATGCCCCATGGCCACTGCTATGGGTTGACGGACAGGTTGGGCATGCACTGCTCCCTTGGAGTAAGTCCCCCAAACCTTGTTCGTGGTGCAAGTCAAAGCGAGACACCAGAAGTGTAGCGCAACGGATAGCATGTTGGACTTAGGGACAACAGGTCCTGCGATCGAGCCTTGATGTGCGCAGTAGGTTTTTTGACATTCTAGCACAGGGGAAGTTTCTTAGACATTTCTCCATGCATGAGGAGAGTGCGCCACTTGGCGGTCAGTGGATGCGCCAATTGGCGGACTGGTGAGGTGGTTTGGAGTGACCATCCCAAAAATGTCACTGCCCACACACCTTAGAAGCCAGGCCTAGGACTATATGTACCAGGCTCATTCCTCATTCTAATTACACAATCTGGCCTTAGATGCTCCTCACAGAGTTGTCCAACTAAGGAACAGTATAAAGAAGACACTGGTTGGTCTAAGCCCCAGGAGTNCCAAGTGTTAAGTGGACACAGTTGCTAGCAAGTGATTGCCTAGGAACTGCTCAGTGTGGAACCGTGATCCTGAGGGTGATATCTTCTCCTAACTGTAATGCTAGGAGCGGACGGCAGGTGCTATTGTGTCGGCCCTGTTTTCTAGTCCGTTTGCCTCAGACCGGTTGACACCCATCCCTACAAGGAAGGACAGGCAGCAGCACCAACAAGAGGCATGACGTCGCCGACGCAAGCAACACAAGGTCAACAAAAGCGCGCGGCAGGCCCTTGCCCCATTCATTTCCTGTGCATCCATGGCGGCAGCACTAACTGCATTCTCCATCCTTAGCGAAGCAGTCCGCCTCACTAGCAATGCTTTCCACCTCACTCATAGCGCAGAGTCACAACTAAGCCCAGCGAGTGCCACATCCTCTCAACCACCTCCATCTCGCCCAACCACTCGCAGTGCGACAGCCGCTGCACACACAAGAAATGGCAACACAAATGGCCAAGCCAGCACCAGCGCAAGTAAAAACCTTGCAAGGGAAGAAGAGGCTGGAGGATCAGGAGACGAGCCTCCTCGGCGGCCCTTGCTAGAGACACCAATTGGGGGGTGTCGCACCGCCAAAATCATAAGGGGCAACAACAAAAAAGGTGCGGACAACACAGGCAAGANTGGCAAGACCCTGGGTGTGTTGGTGTAGATATCTTCTCTGTCTGCAGGTGAACATCGGCTGAAGGGGTAAGCAACGGATCTGCATCCTAAAACCGGTAGCAGACATCAGCTAACATCAGCCTACATCGGCCTCAACGCAGCAGAGACGTGGGAAGCAGATAAGGGCAACAAAAATGGTTGACCCATCAGGAGGAGTGGGGACTGCCGCAGGGCAGTCCTCTAACTCAACAGTGGCTACCACAGGGCAGACCACTGGAGCAAATGTGAGTGCTATGTCACTGTTGCAAGGTCTTGGACCCCTGGGAGGAATCCCCATTTTTGAGGGGATTGACTTTCCCCTTTGGAGATGGTAGTTTGAGCTGGCGATGAAAGTGCGCGGCTTCATCAAGCTACTCAAGGGAGAGGAGCAGGTTCCCGCGGAAGGCACATCTGAGCATGAGGCATGGATGGATCGAAATGATATTGTCATGTCATTTCTCAGCAACGCGATAGCCAAGAAGTATGTCCCCATCATTGCCGGGTACACGCTGGCTTCCGAAGCTTACGACAAGCTCAAGCGCGTGCACCAATCCACCTCCCTCGCGAACAGACTATTCATCCTACAACGGCTGATCAGCATGCGGGTGAACGAGGGCGAATCGATCCCCGATTTTCTACAAGAGTTTGAAGGACTCTTTGGCGAAGCTTGCCAGATGAACTGGGACCTTGACGAGAACATGCAAGCCATGATCCTCCTCATGGCGCTACCGGAGAGCTGGAGCCCAATGATCACCGTCATGGGCGGCTGGAAGGAGGACGACCTGACGTACACGGCAGTGTCTGAGTACGTGCGAAATGAGGCCATGCGCCGCAGCGGAAGTGAGGCTAACTTCTCAGCCTATGCCGCACGCTACAGTGGCCGCGGGAGCAAAGGGTCAGCCTCTGGTCAGAAAGGCGGCAGCGGAAGCGTTGGTGGTGGAGGCAACAATGGCGGCAAGGCTCCCAAGCGACAGGGTAACTGCCACAACTGCGGCAAACCTGGGCACTGGGCAAGAGAGTCCAGGTCGCCAAAGAAGGAAGACAGCGGAAGCGGTGGGAACAAAGGCAACAAAAAGGGTGGCAAAGAAGCTACCAACATGATGGCACAGAGCACGCCTCCAGAAAAAGGAGCGGCGCTGCTCAGGCCAGGAGCTTTTGGGCTTGACTCCGGCACCGATCATCACTCTAGCAACGACCAGGCTGGATTTGTCTCCATCGGCCCCACCGATCGGCGGTTCAGATGCGCAAACGGTAGTGTCATGAACGCAAAAGGCGTGGGTGACAAGCTGGTGAGCATCAGCCTCAATGGTGCAGAGAAGGATCTACGGCTACGTGACGTGGTCTACATGCCCTCCTTTGCGGCAAACCTTCTGTCCGTGTCAAAAATAACGGACAATGACATGACGGTGGTGTTCACGCAGAAGAAGGCGGTCATCGCCAGGAACGAAGACATCAAGGTCCTCTACGCCAACAAAGATCTCGTGGCACAGGTTCCACGGGTTGACGGACTCTACGTACTGCAGACAACGGCAGCAAAGAGCTCGGAAAAGGAGGGCCATGCGGGTGCAGCGGAGGCAGTGGTCTCGACACCCACGCAGGAGAGCACACCAACGAAAACTGAAAAAGCATCCTCTGCCGCAAAAGACGAAGACGCTGATCTGTGGCATAGACGCTTTGGGCATGTGGCAAACAGCACACTCCAAGTCATCCAGCAACAACAGCTGGTCCGTGGCATGGATGGTTGCAAGAAGGATGCGGTTGGATGTGGCAGCCTGTGTGAACCTTGCCTCCAAGGCAAGACCAAGCGAACGCGCTTTGAGCGCAATGGTCGCCGCGCAGAATCAGCCCTTGACCTCATTCACACCGACGTGTGCGGACCCTTTCGCACGGCGTCAAATGGTGGTAGCAAGTATTTTCTGACCTTCATAGATGACCACAGCCGCAAGGTGTGGATCTTCTTCCTCAAAGCAAAGGGAGAGGTCAGAGAAAAGTTGCAGGAGTTTGTCGCCATGGTGGAGCGGCAGACCGGAAAGAAAGTCAAAGCGATGCGAAGCGACAACGGTGGAGAGTACGAGGCATGCAAGGGCTGGTTGAGGCAACATGGGATCAGCCACCAGCCCACAACGCCTTACACGCCGCAGAGCAATGGTGTTGCCGAACGGATGAATCAGACCATCCTCGGCATGGTGCGTAGCATGCTCTTTGATGCAAAGCTTCCACCGCGGTTCTGGGCGGAAGCGGCAAGAACGGCATGCTATCTCGTCAACCTGACTCCTGCGGCTGCTCTGGGCAGGCGCGGAAAGAAGAAGGGAAAGCNCAGGCAAGGAAGAGATGCTTGATCCCACGGAAGCTCCAAAACAGGGAGAGTGGTTGGTGCTGCTAGAGTCAGAAGATGAAGCTCCTGAAAACTGGCAAGTGGTGCCAGTGCGGCAGGCCGTGAAGAAGAGTGGTATGCCAGGGGGAGCGGCTGCGCAGGCTGACGCAGCGGCGAGCTCCGACACAAAGTCGGAGACGTCCGAGGCCTCTGAGACCAGCTCGGAGGCCAGTGGCTCTTCAAAAGAGGAAAATTCAACTCCAGGGCAGCCAACACCACAGGAGCAACAGCATGGCAAACATCCACCAGCAATGCAACGTCGCAGCACACGACAAAGAAAACAAACTCCAAAGTACGACGCTGACACTGGAAGCTGGACTGGACTGAGCTGGTCCTGTTTGGCTCAGGGAGAGCCGCTCACTGTGGCTGAAGCGCTGGCAAGGCCCGATGCGGCCAAGTGGAAGGAGGCGNAAAATTCAACTCCAGGGCAGCCAACACCACAGGAGCAACAGCATGGCAAACATCCACCAGCAATGCAACGTCGCAGCACACGACAAAGAAAACAAACTCCAAAGTACGACGCTGACACTGGAAGCTGGACTGGACTGAGCTGGTCCTGTTTGGCTCAGGGAGAGCCGCTCACTGTGGCTGAAGCGCTGGCAAGGCCCGATGCGGCCAAGTGGAAGGAGGCGGTGGACAGCGAGCTCGCGTCCATCGAAGAAAATGGCACATGGGTGCTGGTGGACAGACCCGCTAACGCTCACGTGGTGGGCTCAAAGTGGGTGCTCAGGTTGAAGCGGAAGCAAGATGATAGCATCGACAAGTACAAGGCAAGGGTCGTGGCAAAAGGGTTCTCATAGCGCGCAGGTTCTGAGTACGATGAGACCTTCGCACCGGTCGTCACATTTGCCTCCATCAAGTCCCTGCTTGCTGTCGCTGCCGCCAAAGACCTTGAGATCCATCAGATGGATGTGAAGACAGCCTTCCTTCATGGGAAGCTCGACAAGGAGGTGCTAATGGAGGTACCGGAGGGTTTCAAAGCACCCGAGGGTAAGGTGTGCAAGCTGGTGAAGGCGTTGTACGGGCTGAAACAGGCCCCACGGATCTGGTACAAGGAGATGGACAGCTTCATGGCTGAGATCTCCTTCGCACATTGCAAAAATGACCCTAGCGTCTATGTGCGGGAGGACGAACGTGGCTTGCTACTTGTGGCGTTGTACGTGGATGATCTTATCATGTGTTCTTCCTCACAGGAGGCCCTCACGGACCTCAAGAAAAATCTGGCCAGCAGATTTAAGATGAAGGACATGGGACCTCTCGAGTACTACCTCGGGATTGCTGTTCACCGCAACCGCAAAGCAGACACCATCGAGCTCAACCAGACCAAGTACATCATGGACATCTTGAAGCGCTACAACATGGAGGACTGCAAGCCCGTCAGCACCCCCATGCCCTCCGACTGCAAGCTCTCCTCCTCCATGTCACCAAGCAACGAGGCAGACCGGCGGGAGATGCAAAACATTCCATACCAGTCCGCCGTCGGAAGCCTCATGTATGCAATGGTGGGAACACGACCTGACATTGCTTTTGCAGTGGGTCAGGTGAGCAGGTTTGTGGCCAACCCTGGGCCAGAACATTGGCAAGTCGTGAAGCGGATTTTTCGCTACCTCAAAAAGACTCGGCACGTCGGACTTCGGTTTGGAGGTCTAGAAGGATCAGACTTGCTGCGGCTGACATGCTACACCGACGCGGACTGGGGAGGACGGATTGATGACAGGAAGTCCACCTCAGGGTTTGTTTGTCTTCTCAACGGTGGTGCGGTCTCATGGGCAAGCAGGAAGCAGGACTGCGTCTCGCTTTCTACTGCTGAGGCGGAGTACATTGCACTCTCCGAAGT